>BQNB010074625.1:0-18735 GCA_026074375.1 Tanacetum coccineum | reverse complement strand
TCGAAAAGCTGAAAATAAGCACTTATAATAAAAGAAACTTTTTATGAAAAGCACTAAATAAGCTGTAAATTGCTTAAAGAAATGACAGAAACTACTTAACTACTATTTTTTTTTCAATTTTTAAGAACTCAAAAGCTAACTATAAGCTATACTAATGAACTATAAGCTATTAATATACTAAAACTAACCTAATGAGCTAAACGTAATAGAAATAATCACAGAGATATAAGCCATAAGCTGAAAATTTAAATAAGCTCTTATAGGAAATTTTTAAACCAAACAGCACTAATGGCTAACTTTGAGCTAGGTTTCCTATAAGCTAGTTAACCTTAAGGCTTTCTATCTTAATCCTACTTTTACCTAGACTATTAAGCTACAAATATCCACTTTTTATAAGAATTTTAAATAATAAGAGCTTAATGAAAAAGCTGTTTGAAAACAGGTTTCAAACTCAGAAGGTACTGAGTTATATTATATTTTGAAAAGACAAAAGTTATTTTTGCAGCTTAAAAACATATTAGTAAAATAGCTTATTTTGAAAAAGCAAATTGAAAAAGATGATTAATGACCTAAAAACTTATTGTATTATGAAAAGCAAAAGCTAAAAACTATTTTAACTCTCTAAAAATTAAGCTAGAAAATGGAAGTTTGTCTATTATAACTGCTGATGCAGTTGACACAATTGTGACCCTAATTTAAAAATCTATTAATGCAGACCTATTAAGACTATTCTAACATGCTAAAAACTCAAAATGAAAGACAAGAAAGACAATGACTAATGCTAGAAGAGATCTAAGCTAAATTATGCAAATGACTTGACAGATTATTATTTATAAAGTACTACTAATAAAAACTTGATTCATAAGTTAGATTAGGGTAAATCAAGTTTTTATTATAACTAATAAAAACTTGATTTACCCTAATCTAACTTATGAAACTAGATTAAACAGACTTAAATGAGAGATCAAATCAAATTTCTCAAAACCAATTAGCCACTAACAGTATTAACTTGTGGTTAATACTGTTATGCTAAACACTCCTTTAAACAACTTAAAATCCAATTCAGTCTATCAACAATAGATTTGATGATCAGAACTTCAATACAAGATAACAAATAGCTTATAACAAACCTAATGATCTTATATTAATAAGCAAATAAGCCAGAGACAAAGAACTAAGAACTATGCTAATATTTTTTTGGTTTTTAGAGATTTATTAGAGAAAACATAAAAATCTAGGATCTACACTACAAAAGCTAAAAACAGATAATAGAACATGATTAATAAGCACAATGAGATAGATTTAAGCACAAATAAGCTAGCAAGTAATCAGAATAAGCAAATTATAAGCTGAAAATTAAGACAGAAATGGAAATAGCAACTTACAATAAGCCTTAGCTTAACAAAGGCAATAAAAGGCTCAAATGAGCTGTCTACAAGCTCTAGCTTATCAATGATATGCTAGTAAAGGTCCCATAAGCTCTTCTATTGTAAGCTTATCATCCAAAAGCTAAAAAATCCATTTAGCATAGGTATTTAAATTGATTTTATGTGTTTAATCAGATTAGATGATTTATTTGAACTTAATTTAAGCTTAGAGACTCAAAGAGCTTGTATGAGATTATAGGAAGCTTTTGGAATAGTGACTGACAAAATTTGAAGATTATAAGAGCTTATAACAGATTGTATAAATGAACACTAAATTTCATTAACTTGAAAACTGATTACAAGATAAATTGAAAATCTGATTACATTAAGTTGAAAGAGAAAATTACATAAGCTAAGGATTTAAAAAACTAAAATTACAATTTAACTAAAAAAATGTAAAAGCTTAAAAAACTAGATAGCGTTTGTGTGAATGTGAGGGCTATTTATAGCATGTAAAAGAAGCTTCTAGGAATATAGCCCACTCCTCTTAGTCTTGATATCTACCCTTCATATATCACCAATCATTGGATCCTTGATTTACACCGTTGGATTAAATAGGGCGAGCACACAGATTGCCAGCGTGGCATTCTGTGTGTCAGACCTTGTGCTTCTTTTGTGAGTCTTTTAGTGCAAAAATCCATTTCTCCGTGTGCTTCTTTCAATGCCACCATGTCCCTTCTTGTGGGTTTCCACCAATGAGAAGCCTTGGTGACGTATAACTCTGCCATGTTGTCCTTTGATGCTTGAATTATGCTGCCATGCTGTCAATTGCTATTTACCCCTTGATTTGAGTGAGTGGTTAAATGAAGGGGATGATGAACAGTAACAACTTCTTTTCCCGCTTATTTTTTACTTTTCATAAAGGTGCGTTTTGATTTAATTTGACCCGGGTAAAAGATTTGTTTGACTTGGGCTTATGTAAAGAAAAATGGGTTTGGGCCGGGTGTTGTGGGTTTGGGTTTATACATAAAAGTTAACGGGTGTTAACTCTTTATATTTTAGAGAGTTAACACCGTTAGGGTTTAGGGGACCATTTTTGCAATTTGGTTTTCTTTGAGGGACTGTTTTGGGAATTTTTTGTCTTTTTGTGGTTGACCACTGTTGACCAAGATAGCATTCTCCTGGCTTTTGCACACTCAATTCCGTTCCCGTGTCCGTGTTTGTCCGGCTTTGACCGTTTTCTTGTGATTTTTGCAATATCCGTACCTACACAATCACAAAGACAAAACAAGCAATATACAAGCATTTTAAGCACAATTTTGTCTTTTATGGGACATTTTTGATATAAAAAGGATATGTGTTTTCACACATATCAAAATTCCCCAAACTAAGCGATTGCGTGTCCTCACGCAATATTATATGCTCTATAACCAAATACCTCAAAACTTCCCCAAACTAAATCTTTGAAAAGTAGCAAAGACTTTTGTGGGGAGAGTTAAGAAATCACAAGTTATAAAACACCCCATTTTCCCATTTTCCTAAAACTTTTTCATTTTTTTAGTAATATTACTGAGATGACTTTCGTTAATTCCATAACTGTTAGGGATCATAGAACAAGATGCATTTCGATCCGAGAATGCCCCAAAAAGGATAAATTCATCGTCCCCGATTTTTCACTTATCCAAACCAAGCTTAAAACAAAATATCAGTAAAGATGCTAACACTACTCATATTTGCAACTTGTGAACTTTTCACTCCCAACATTTATGATATCTTAAGTGAATGTGCTATTTTGAATTTCAACCATGATCACCGTTTTGCAAACATACTAAGCTTGCAGCATTCCACCTAAGAATAATGAATTGAAGGCGAGATCATCCCATGTAACGACTGTTCAGTCTGGTACAAGTCCCAACCTTGCGGCTAAGTGACCAGGCTTTTGACACCCCACAGAGACTAGTATCGGGACTCACGGACCTTAGGTTTCAAAAACTCTCAGGTTTCCTGAATATACATAGCTTATAAAATAGAATAGTCAAAGTTCAAAAGCATATTTGAATTTAACAAAAAGAAATCTATTTATTAATTCACACTTAATATTAAACATTTATGCAATTGTAACCCTCGACCTTTTAGAAGGCTGCAACATCGGTTGTGAGCCGGCAAGATGCAGCAAACTTTTATCAGCCTCGGATTTTTATTCTTACTATGGGCTTTCTTTAGAAGACTACCACATCGGTTGTGAGCCGGCAAGAGGTAGTAAACTTTTATCAACCCACAACTTTTATTATTATTCTATTTTTATATTTTTCATTATTTCATTCATCATCATTTTTTTTACTTTATATAGAGAAGACTTCTTTTTGAAAAATTCAAGTATAAGATTGAACTAAGACTAAAATTTTTGCTATATATTACATAAAAAATTGAGTTGACTTTAAGTTTAATCTCCAAAAACAGCACGTATATTATTCCGGTTAAGAGCTTATGGGAGAAAAAGCAACAAGTTACATACATGAGCTCTTAAGATTTCCAAATAATCCTTGTTTAGCATCCCACTCATACTTAACTCTATCATTTTTCGTTCTTCGCGAAAATCGCGAACGCTTAGCCTAAAAGTTAAGGAACAAGCTAGAGCTCAACACGCTCGATCGGGTCAAAATTTACTCTTATTCTACCCAGCAAGAAAGTCAAAATTGTGACAAAAACAAAAAAAAATAATTTTGGTGGGAAAACGGAGTACGTGAGAACAACAGGTAAAAGTAGGTAAGATCATATCGAAGATATACTACCCCATACTAAAATCAAACATTGTCCTCAATGTTTCCTAGCCTAAGACTTAAAAACCCCATACTAGAACTCAAAAAGGTCGAATGCATAACTCAAGCCTGAAGAAAGTATCACAAAAATCTTTAGCCGTTTATTAAGTGTGCTATAAGATAAATGTTAGTCGATAATAATCTTTAGGATATCGGATTTCCCCAAACTAATGGCAAGCAAAGGCTAGGAAGCTTGAGTGGACCGGGACAAATCACCAAACACGAGAGACTTCAGAAAATTTGGGTGAATCCTGCAAATAATCACAAGTACAAACAACAAACAAGAAACAGAAGAGTACAAGCCTCCTCACAACACATTAGAAGCTAGAAAGAAAATAGAAAATGGATAAGTGATACGGTAAAGAATACACTATATATAATATAATATTTCAACAAGAGCAATTAAGAAAATTCCCTAAGGAAATTTTCATTCTTTAAAATATATATATATATTTATATATTACAATATAATATATATATATATAAATATATATATATAAATATAATATATATAATATATATCTATATATATATAATTATAGAATATACGTATCTTTAACCGGAAGTATGATTTTTCCCCGTGTCGTTTCCCAAGTGATTTGAGAATTGAAACCTCGCTTAATATGGATATTGATTTGAAATGGGTTCGAAGATTGATTAGGTTTACTTTAACTACTAATTAAAAAAACAAACAACTAAAGCACTAACAAATAACCGAGAAACGAATTAAACGGCGACAATTAAGCAAGTAAACTAAAATAAACCCCCTAAAAATAAAAACTAAAATTCTAAAACCTAAAATAAGACAAAATAAAATTTATGAAAAAAAAAACATTTTTTTTGATTACTTTTGAATTTATTATGAATTAAAAAACTAATTTAATCTAATTAAAATCAAAAAAAAAAAAGCAAATTAAGTACTAAAATTTTGAAAATAATGATTTTTTAAGATTAGAAAAGTGTCTAAAAATATTATAAAAGCAAAGAAAAACTATTTTTTTAACTATTTTTTATTAAAATCCTATTTTTAAAATTTAAAAAAAAGCTCAAAATAAAATTAAGATCAAAAAAGTGTAATAAATGATTTTACTGGATTTAAACCATAAGCTATTTTTTTTAAAACTAAAAACTATTTTTTGTATTTTCTGAACTTTTTTCTATTTTTTTATTGATTTTATAAGATTTTAACTTTCGAAAAATTATAAAAAAAAATTTTAAAGTTGGAAAAATCTAAAAAATTCAGAGAAAATCTTAAACAATAGCAGTTAGCAGAAATACAAGAAAAATAAGAAAAGCTAAATTGCTTAACGAATAAGCCCTAAAATGAGCTTATTAAGCTACGGCTTATTTTTATAAAAAGAAAAACAAAACGTGTACTAGTATTAAGTTTTGCAAGATATGAATGATGACTAATGTTAGCAAAGCAGGTTTAAAGGTATATTGTTGTGTGTGGGAGGAACCGTGGGTTTCGAGGTGTAGGGGCAACCCCTTTTTGTTATTTTTTTTATTTTTTTTACTTTTAAGAAAAACTAAATACTAGGAATTAATAAGGAGGCTAAAATAAGCTACTTTAACAAACGGAACATAAGCTAAAACTGACTAATAAAGCCCGCTAGAACATATCTATTAATAAGCTGTTGCATGTGAGTAAGGTTTTTGGGTCTTATGTTCACTTAAAAGCTTGTAACAAGCTCATTTTAAGCTCAAAATGAAAAAGGAAAAGTGTTCTAAACAGCTTATGATGTGCTTAATCTAAAAATGAAAATAAATAAAAGCTGGAAATACCTTAAAGCAACTGAAAATGATGAAGAAAATGCTAAACTTAGCAAGGACACTTAAAGGTGCAAAATCCAATTAAGCTAAAAACCTTAAAAAGCTAAACTAGACTCTAAAACTTTAAGGACTTATTAAACTACTTATAATCTATCTATTTAAGCTGTGAAATCTAGAATCATAAGCTAAATTTTCAAATTAAAATCCTAAAATTCCTAAGTACTGTTTTTGGCTTTTTATCTTTTTGAAAGACTTTTGACAGCAAAAATAAGACTAGGAAAATAAGCTAGAAAATACAATTTAAGACTAATTCTATAATAAGCTATAGCTAAACTTAATCCTACTTGAATCTAAGAATCTAAAAACTACATATACTAAACTAAAAACTAGGCTAAAATGGAATACTAAACTTAAGTTAGTACTGTTGCACTTTGCACAAGAGCAATTCAATTAGTGCAGGTTATCCTAAGGGAAAAACTTGCACTTAAACACACTCAAATTAGAGTGTATAAAACAAGTTGCAAGATGCAAGATCTGAGCCTTTGAGGCTTAGTCAAAATGTGCACAAGTGAAACTCTAAGAAAAATCCCCTGGTGCTGTCAAACTTAATATAAGCTCAAATTCTTTAAATTCTTAAATCTAATTTATGAAAACTCATTTCCTAATGTTTATAACTAAATTCAAAGCTATCTAAAAAGATTTGCACAAAAACTTTTGACTTTAGGAGGTCAAACAAACTTATGCAAACACAACCCTTTTTCCCTGACAGAATCATATAAAGCTTTAAATTGGCAAAACTAATTAATAAGCACTAAATACCAGATTATATTTAGCTTATAACAACCTAAACTGACATGAATTAACAACTAATTGAGTATTAATCTAAGATTCAAACTAATTTCTACTTTTTTTGGTTTTTTAAAAGGTTTTTTAGACACTTATATTAAAGACTAAGATCATAAACTATTTTAATCAAAAACAGATAAGTAACCATGATTATTAAGCTAGATAAAAGGTAATTAAGCACTAATAAGCAAATGAATAAGCAGAAAAGCAATAAGCAAGCATGAAAGTGAAAATTAAGCTAGAATAGAAAATGAACAAGAAATTTAGAGGTGAGACTTACTTTATCCTCTAGCTAACAAAGGTCCAATAATGGCAGCTATCAACTCCTAGGCTTATTAATAATCTAGGGTATAAGTCCCCTTGGGGATCCTTCCTTTTAGATCCCCCTTCCCATAAAGCAATTCCAAGGACATTCCCATAAGTAAATGTTAAATTAACTGGTTTAAGGTTTAGGTAAGAGTAATACTGAATTAAAATAAGCTCTCTTTCAGCTTATAGACTGAAAGAGCTTTAAATGAGCTTATTAGCTTATTAAGACAGTTTGGCTTATTAAGAGAGCTTATGAAAAAGAAATTTGGAGAGATTAAGTAAAACTGAATATCAATTAAAACTTTGCTTACAATACTTTTAAAAGGAAAATTACCAAATATTAAAACAACATTAAGCTAGGAATTTTAAAATTTAAGCTACAACTAAATTAAAAGCTACGTCTAAAAAAACTCTTCTGTGTGGAATATGAGGCTCTATTTATAGCCCTGCCTGGATCCTTCTAGCCTCTTGCCTTGCTCTCTAATCTTTCAATCATTTCTTCTAATAATTGGGGCTTCAATTGTGGCCGTTTGATCATTGTGTGGACACCTGAAGATTGCCAGCGTGTCATTCTCTTTTAGATGTCATTGTGCTTCTTTTGTGAGTGTTTTTCACAAAAACCCACATTCCATTTGTGCTTTCTTTCCATTGCTTAACGTGCATGAGCTTGATAGATGGTAACTTAGAGCCTTATTGACTATCTCTCTCTCCCTGCCATTTTGTAAACGATCACTTGAATTGACCTAAGCACCCTTTAATTTGGAAAACCCCCTTGATTTACCCTGGTGGTGATTTGTAGAAGACAATGAATAGTAAAAAGGGATTCGCGCGTTTTTTATAACTGAAAACGGGCAAAACAATTTTGAACTTTGGGTTAATTACACAAATGGTCCTTGTCTTTGTTTTTCCCCCTTTTTAGTTATAAAAGGACTTTGGACATATTCCCGTTTGGCCCTTGTGGTTTATATTAAAGGGAAGTGGGCTTTGTTTTAGGCTTTAGGATCCGGGTATGGGGTTATTGGGCCCATTAAGGTTTTTAAGGCCCAATAAGGGAGGAGGGGACATTTTTGGACTTTTGTGAGAGTTGAGGGACCAAAGTGAAACATTTTGAGGATTTGTCCTTTTGTGTTTGACTTAGTTTGACCATCTTTGACTGACTTTGACTTTTCTTGGCTGATTTTGACTGAGGCTTGATTTTTCTGGCTTCGGCTTTGATTCTTTGGCTTCTTTTGGTATTCTTCTGATTCTCGTGTCCGTGCTTGCTTGTTTTTGACGGTTTTCATGTGATTTTTGATATAACCGTACCTGCACACACAAAACACAAATACAAGCATATTTTTGCCATTTTTGGTCTGTTTTGGGTTTATTTGGGTTATTTTAGGTATTAACGGATATGTGTATTTTACACTTATCAATAAGCATGGGGTGCCTCCCACGAAGCGCTTTGTTTTTGGTAACCGAGTCACATAGCTTGACTCGATCCCTGAATTCATTCGTCCTTAGGGAAAGTCTGGAGATCCGGGACAACCATGGTTGGTGTGTCCCCTCCGAAGTAGTGCTTAAGTCGGTGGCAATTCACTTTGAAGTTTGATCCGTCGGTATGAGATAATTTTGCAGTGCCATATGGAAAAACTTCAGTTATAGTGAAAGGGTCGGACCATCGGGTTTTAAGCTTTCCCGAGAATATATTTAGACGAGAGTTGAAAAGCAAGACCTGATCACCAACATTGAAAATGCGGTTTTTGAGCTTTGAGTCATGAAGCTTCTTCGTCTTCTCCTTATAAATCAAAGAATTCTCGTATGCTTGATCACGAAGCTCATTAAGTTCATTAATTTGCAGCTTCCGGTGATCGCCCGCGGTTTTAAGATCAAAATTAGCTTGTTTTAATGCCCAATATGCTCTACGCTCTAATTCGATAGGTAGATGACACGACTTTCCATACACGAGCTTGTAAGGTGCGCAACCAATTGGTATCTTATAAGCGGTACGGAATGCCCATAGAGCGACATCAAGCCTATCGGACCATGAGGCATGGCTTTCTCCAACTGTCCTTTCTAAAATTCGTTTTAACCCACGATTCGACACCTCGACTTGACCACTTGTTTGAGGTTGGTAAGCGGTAGCAAGACGATGAGTGACCCCATATTTAGACATTACTTTAGCAAATTTGTCATTACAGAAATGGGTCCCACGATCGCTTATAATAGCTCTCGGTGTACTAAATCGGGCAAAAAGATATTTCAAAAACTTAACTACAACTCTAGCATCGTTAGAGGGGAGCGCCTTGGCTTCAACCCATTTGGATACGTAATCAACTGCTACGAGTATGTACTTATTTCCTCTAGATGACGAAAATGGTCCCATAAAGTCTATGCCCCAGACATCAAAGATTTCACACACTTGGATGGAATTTTGTGGCATCTCATCACGTTGTGAAAATTTTCCCTGACGCTGGCATGAGTCATAGTTTTTGACTAACTCATGGACATCTTTGTAGATTGTAGGCCAATAAAATCCTGAATCAAAAACCTTTTTGGCGGTGTAGTTGGCACCGTAATGTCCCCTAGTGGGTCCACCCCTGGTGGGTCCACTATGCAAGCGTTGAGGATTGTCGACAGCTTCTGCCCGAAACACATCGCCAGATCACTTGATCCGCCAAGGTAATTGAATAGAAAAGGTCGCCCAAAAATAGTGTTTGAATTCTTTGAAAATTTGTTTTTCTGCTGAGTTGACATTCCTTTGACAATGAAATTCCCCGCGTGATAATTTGCATAATCGGCAAACCACGGGGTACTTAGGTCACCACGAGAAGTCACCATATTAAGTGTCTCGAGAGGAAAAATTTCTTTTATTTCCTTTGGATCGAGAACATTTTCATACGGGTTTTTCTAATCGGTAAGATGATCGGCCGCGTAGAACCTCGGCTGTTTTCCCCTTACGTATCAATTACTTTAAAATCAAATTCTTGAAGGAGGAGAACCCACCGGAGCAATCGCGCCTTGGCGTCTTTCTTATTAAAGAGGTATTTAAGGGCGAAGATTTCCCGTATACACCTATGCTTTTATTCATGTATGAGTACGACCAGAATTTTTCGAAGAGCGAACACCACGGCTCAACATTTCTTTTCCGTTGTGGTGTAGTTTTGATTCCCGCCATTCGGTCATTGTTTTTGCTTGCATAATGTATAGGCCTAAAGTGTTTCCATTCGTTGCCCCATAACCACCGCCTATTGCATAGTCGCGGTTCGCATCACACATAACTCAAAGGGCTAGCCCAGTCGGGGCAATCAGAATTGGAGCTTCCTAATGTTTTTTCTTTAAAATCTGAAAAGCTTGAATGCAATCTTCGGAGAAAATGAAAGGAGTGTTTTTCTCAAGGAGATGAGTCATGGAGTCCGAGGAATTTTTTGAAAACCTCCTTGAAATGAATCTACGGTAGAAAAAACCTGCATGTCCGAGAAAGCACCGATACCCTTGACGTAGTTTGATGAGGTAATTTTTAGCCATACGTCTATTTGGCTTTGTCTACCCTTCTATCCCCTTTCTTTGAAATTTGTGTCCCAAGAACGCTGGCCTTCTTTCTCCATAAAATGGCTTTTTTCCCAAGTTAGAGCCAAAATAGTGTATTCACCACCGTTTAAGCATCTTTTCCCTAATTGGAAAGGCACGTAGAGAAAGATTTCCAAAACCTAAAAAGTCGTCCCATAGGAAAACTTCCATCGTCTTTTCAATCATAGCATGGAAGATAGCCAGCATACACCTCTGGAACAACGTGCCTGGTGCATTGCATAAAGCCGAAAGGCATGCGGCGGTAAGCAAAACGTTCCGATAGGCAGGTAAATAAATGGTCTTCTTCCTGATCTATCGGATCGATTGGTATTTGAAAGTAACCCAAGAAACATTCGAGGAAACAAGTAGTACTCATTTCCTACGATTCCCTTAGCATTGAATCCATAAACGGTAAAGGAAGAGGGTCTTTCCGTGTGGCCATCATTCAAGTTAAACGAAATCAAATACATACTACCCCTCATCCCGTTACAAGTGCCAGTGGTAACTCATTCGTTTTCATCATTGGTAACTACAGTCATCCCTCCCTTCTTCGGCACACAGTGCACTGGGCTTACCCAAGGACTATCCGAGATTGGGTAGATTAATCCGGCGTCAAGAGTTTTCACCTCATTCTTATAACATTCGGGATTCTTAGGAATTAACCCTTCGCTGATGTTGGACCGCTGTTCGACTCCTCTTCATAAGAATATTATGAGAACAAAATTCCCCGGTTAATAACCCATTATGTCGGAAGAGTTCCCAAGCGATGGCTCGCTTCCGATAAGACTCTAAACCTTTAGAAGCGGCCTTTTCATCGACACTCAAATCTTTGGCAATTACGACTGGAAACTTGTTGTTGTCTTCCAAAAATGCATATTCGAGATGAGGCTGTAAGTCCTTAAGTTCGACCTCGGGAGGTTCATCAATTGAAGATTTGGCAGTTTTAGCTTCACAAATTTTAAGTTCCTTTCTATTTTTTGGAAAATAATTTCCTTGGTTCGGAGGAGGTGAAGGATCACTATTAAGGAGTGCTTCGAGAATAAGAATGTCCCCCTCTGGGTCATAATAGGATTCATCAACTTCCAATGAAGTTGGATCGTCGGCTAGAGCGAGAAAAGCATCGTCTTCTTCGAGAAGGAGAAAATCACTATCCCCGAAAGGAGTGAGAGTCGGAGAAGAATTTGAAACTATTAGGTCATATCCAGGAGTGGGATTGCCATCACGTCAGAAAATCCCAGAACTTCCTGAGAATACTCCTCACAAGCTAATTCAACAACGTCGATTCAATTTGCCGTCATATCATTATAATTAGCCGAGTATCTCGAAGTTTGATCAAGATTGTAAGTAATGGCCATATTTCCTACTCGAAGGGTTAATTTACCTTCGTACACGTCTATCAAAGTACGACCGGTCTTAAGGAAACACCTCTCGATAATTAGCGGAACTCGGGGGTCTGGTTCAAAATCTACGACTACGAAGTCGGCTAGAAACGGGAATACACCAACTTTAACGTTGACATCTTTAGCAATACCGATTAGTCGGGAGATCGAACGGTCCGCTAGTTCTAGTGTCATGCACTGTCCGGTAGTCAGTTTTTAGAAGTTAATAAGCTTTTCACAAGAACACACCGGAAAAAGGCATGGGATTTATGCCGCAAGCCCAAGATCGGCCAAGGCTAAGCACTCATCCATTCCGAGAAATTTACATGGAATAAAGAATCTGCCGGGGTCGGGGGGGGGGGGGGGGGGGGGGGGGGGGGGGGGGGGGGGGGGGGGGGGGGGGGGGGGGGGGAACGGGGGGGGGGGGGGGGGGGGGGGGGGGAACCTTCACCAAGTTTTTCGGGTAACTTGTTAAGTATGACCGCCGATCAATGTTCGTTCAAAGGGGTTCCTAGCCATTCACTAAAGTTTTTATTTAATCCAATTAAGGCTTTAAGAGTTGAAGCAAATTAGGCATTAGAGTCAAAGCAAAGCATCTATGAAGCTAATTCGAAACTCATAATCTTTTAAAGATTTCGTAGAAATTTCTCAATTTGTTTCGTTAGCATTTCACAAGCGCTCCTCATCAATTTCGCCCTTGAAGGATAAGAATCGACGTTTCCGGGTAGGCATGGCGCACTAAACGGAGCACCAACTGGCTCGGAAAACTGGATTTCAGTTTATCAACAAGAACAAACCGAGGTTGGATGAGTCTTTGGTAATCTCCTTATTAGTAGGAAAAACCAGGGTCCTTTGTCACCTCGTTTCACGTACCACTACTTTCCGGAGAACAATTAGGAATGCGTAGGCTTGATAAGCAACCCCGCATTGGGGTAGTAATACCCTTCCAAGTCTTCCTTCGGGTTAGTAATTTATTACTAGTAAGAAAGAACCTGAACTCGAAGACGAAGCGGTATTGGAATTTACAAATTTAGAAAGCATTTCCGTTAAATTTGTCATCAGGTTTTGTAAATCTTGGCCTTGATTTTTGATTCGTAAAATCTAACACACGTAAAGTATAATATATATACCGATGAAAATTACCTAGTTACCCTTGAGGACAAAAAGGTAAAAAGAAATTCCTTCAAAATTATATAATAATAATATAAATATCGTATATTAACCAGGAAGTATGATTCCCCGGGTCGTTTCCCCAACGATTTATGAAATTGAATCCACGTTTGATGCTCGGACAATGATTTGAATTTGGAAATAAGGAATGATTAGATTATCTACCTTTTATATGTTAAAATTTAACAAACTCTAACAATTAAGTATGAAGACAAATAACGAGAAATCAAAATTTAATTAAAAACGCAAAACGAGACCCTTAAACGGAGGTCAAAAACCCTAAATTTCTAAAAATAAACCTAGCTTAAAATTTTCTTTTTAAATGGACTCTATTTGACTAAAAAGAAAGTTTAAAGAAAACTAGAACAAAAACGGAGTTGAAATGAGTGTTAAAACACGAAAAACGAGAGAACAAATCCCGTTTTTTAAAAATCGAAATTTTGCAAATTAGACCCTACGAAAGCAAAACTAATTTTCCTATGAACTTTAGGATAAAAGAAAATTTTCTAATTTTTTTTATTTTTTTGATTATTTTTCTATTTTTTTATGATTTTGTAAAGTTTTTAATGAAAATAAATGTTTAAAAATACTAAACGAGTTATAAAAATTCTAGAAAATTTACAGAAAATAGCTTATACTAATTAAAACCTAGGAAAAATAAGCCCGATGTCACAACTTATTGAATAAGCTACGAAATAAGCTAAAACAGCTTAAAAAGCTTATTGGGGAAAAATGTGTATAAAGATTAAGTAATGCAAGAGTCTTATGAAAAAGACCCAAGGGCACAACGGTAGTGTGTGGTGTGTTATAAAGGGTTGAGGTGTTGAGGTCGGGGGTTCGAGTCTTGCTCACCCCCGACTTCCACTTCCTTTTTTTTTATTTTAAAAAAAAAACTTAAAGAACAAAAGTTGTAGAGGAACCTTTTTTAAGCAACTTTAATAAAACAAGCTTAAGCTGAAACCTAGAAATTAGCACTCAAAAAGCTTTGGAAAAAGCCGTTTACAGAAAGTGGCTTGTTGAGAGCTTAAAAGCTTGTTTACACTAAAATAAGCATAAAGGATCCAAATAAGCACCAAATTACAAACCAAAAGCTGTCCTAGATAGCTTATGATACCTAGCAACTAAATTTTAAAAGATACCTAAGCTACGAACACTATAAGCTAACTAAATTTGATGATCTAAAAGGATAACTCAGAAATAAGCATAAAAACTCAAAATCTAAATAAGCAAAAAAACTCTATAAGCTATGACAGAAGCTAAGCTTTTGAAATCTAATTACTCTATTAATAAGCTACAAATATAAATGATAAAAACTAATACTATAATAAGCTAGTAAATCTTAAGTTTAAAAGCTAAGAATTTAGTATACTAAATGTTTTGGTATTTTTTAGGACTTTTGAATGAACTATTAAAATAAATTACCCTAAGAAATAAGGCTAGAAATGTGAAAGCAAGTTTTAAGTCTATCTAATCCTATATTAATCTAATTATCTACTGAATTTAAAGTCTAAAACTAACTTAAGCTATCCCTAAAGTTATGATCAAACAGGACACCAGTTTTACTGCTATTAAACATGTATAGAGGTACTTTGGTGAGAAATGGCAAAAACAACTTGCAGGTTACCTTAAGGTAAAACCTGCATTACACTCTCAAATTGAAGGTGTTTTGAAACACAACACCAAACAAAATCCAGCTTCCCCAAGACTTGGATCCCAAAATTCCTTAATTAGCATTTTGAAAACAACTCTCCTAGTGCAGAAGGATTAGAAATAATCTTGAAAATGTTTGTTAATGCTTAAACTATAATCCTACAAACATGCTTAATACTTAATCAAATATGAAAATCAAACTAACCAAAGAAAAATTACCAAGTTACTTTGACTTATTGAGGTCAAACTGCACTATTCAAACATCTCTTTAAACATGACCAATTTTATATAAGTCCAATGAATAAAAGATTTTAATGATTCAAAACTTTATCAACCAGAAGTAAAATAGCTTAAAATAAACCTAATTAGCAATCCAAAACATATAATAAAGAATAAACAATAAGCTACACTAACTTAACTATTATTTTTGGTTTTTATATGATTTTATGACAGATATGAAGAAACTATGATCTAAGCTACAAAAGCTAAAAACAATCAATCAAGTAAGCACAAATAGATTGAAATAAGTACAAATAAGCCACTAGATAAGCAAATAAGCAATTAATAAGCAAATTTAAGCAAACTATGCGGAAACTAGTTAACAGTATCAAGAAGAACACACAATGATTTAACCAACGATTTTGTATTACCACACCTTGAATCTGCCTAAGTTTGCAGATCCCTAATACAATTCTTATCTCTAATACTTCTAACTAATGCTTTTTGTTGTTGTTGTTCGTTTTCGTGTGTCTATCTAATGCCCTCCTAGAGATCCTTTTATAAACGTAAGGATAACTCTAGTAGGTGTACAGTCCTTGTATGACACAAATACTAATTAATACTAATCACTAAAGTAACTGTTACATGATAATCACTATCATAACTATTTAACTGATAATCCTTTGAAGTTCCTTCATTATCGGCAGTACTTTGACTTTCCCACTTAGCAGTACTTTTACCTTCTGACTTATCAGTACTTTGACCTTCTAACTTGTATTTCCCAACAATCCTCCCCTAACTTGAATTCTACTGGCTTGACTTCAAGTTTCTTGATGGTTGGACATCTTCTTTCAGCATCAATACAAGTCTTCAATCTTCTAGATATAATCCTCTAAGCAGTACCTTGTATACAATCTGTTTGAGCATCTTGAAATGACACCTCTTGTTTTGAACATAAACACTTTCAAAAATTCTTTGTCTTTGCATCAAACAGATTGTTCTTCAATCAGCTGCAGGTCTTCTCAGCAACATAAATGGTTTTTATGAGCCTTTACCAAGTAGCCATTCACTCTTGGGCTAGTCAGTTCTTTGGTACCTAGAAAAGGTAATAATCCATGGTGAACTGAAAACCACTTCAACACTCAGAACATGAATCATAGTGTGTTGAATACTATATGACTTTTGGTAAGTCATTATAACCATGAACGGATTTGATAAGTCTTTACCTGTAGCCGTTTGCTCAGGACTAGCCAACTCTCAGTAATAAAACATTGGTGAGTTGAGAACCATATAGTTTTGAGCAAACTATTAAAGCTATCAACGGATTTGAGTTCTCTTTACCAAAAGCCGTTTGCTTTGGAGTAGCCAATACTTCAGTGCAATACCATGGTGTATTGAGCACCATACAATTTTTGGTAAATTGTCAACCATCAACAGATTTGAGATGTCTTTACCAAAACTGTTTGATTTGGACTAGTCAATTCTTATATCTGTTAGATATGGTGAATTGATTACCACTTGCTGTGTGATGCAAAAATTCTTTGTCTTTGCATCAAACAGATTGTTCTTCAATCAGCTGCAGGTCTTCTCAGCAACATAAATGGTTTTTATGAGCCTTTACCAAGTAGCCATTCACTCTTGGGCTAGTCAGTTCTTTGGTACCTAGAAAAGGTAATAATCCATGGTGAACTGAAAACCACTTCAACACTCAGAACATGAATCATAGTGTGTTGAATACTATATGACTTTTGGTAAGTCATTACAACCATGAACGGATTTGATAAGTCTTTACCTGTAGCCGTTTGCTCAGGACTAGCCAACTCTCAGTAATAAAACATTGGTGAGTTGAGAACCATATAGTTTTGAGCAAACTATTAAAGCTATAAACGGATTTGAAGATCACACCAGAGCCGTACCCTCATGGTGAATCAAACTCTTTCTTGTCTGTTAGACATGGTGAGTTGAATACCATTTGTCATGTAGTGCAAGCACTAACATCAGGTGTTACTCTCAAAACTTTGAAAAATATTGTGCTTTAAAAAGTTTTTGCACACTCAAAACTTCAAAATATTTCAAAAACAACTTTTTAACTAGCAGTACTTTCAACAAAGTACTGTTTGTTTTAAACTAGCAGTACTTTGAATAAGGTACTGCTTGTTCACAGTTAAGTCTTTTTATCAAAACAAGATATGTTACTTTCAAAGAAAATTTTGATAAATCATACCAGTTGTTTAAGAATCATCACCATCTTCAGTTGTCCATAAAATAAACAAATGTATCAATGTGATAGCTATTTCACTCTCATCTTCAACTTCCATACCATGATCTAGCATCCTGATCATCAGCTCTCTTGATAGAGGATATCTTCTTTCTGTCAGCATATGAATCATTGTACCATCCTCTAACTCTAATGTATGCACTCCCGAAGATTCATTAAGTCTCCATCTTACAATTTCCCAATCTTCTTGATTCTTCCAGAAATCATCATCACTTGTTGCAGACGTCTCCCAAATGGTTGTAAGATCACCCAGAAGTATCAATCCTAACCCAGTTGGTGGAATATGCTTATAATAGTCTTGTACAACCAGATATAGATGATGTAGATCCTGTCTATCCAAAATGTGCAGTATCTCCCACAGAGTGTCGAAAGCTCTGAAATGACTATTTGCTCTATAAATTATGAGATACTCTCCATCGGGTGAGTCAATGACCTTGAATTCTGTAATCATCGAGATTGCTTCCAGTGACTCTCTATCTTGTGCACTCTTCTCAAAGTCTACAATCCTAAGATAGTTTCTGAGCTCATCAATTGTCTCTGTCCTCAATTTAAGCTTCTTTGATGGCTGTTCTTCTGTAACTGTAGCTTTTCTCTTCCTTAAGAGTCTCTTTGCATCTCTTTCCTGTAACATCTGCTTTTCTTTTTCTGAACCCATTGGAATAAAATCCTTGAAAGAATCTTTGATGGATTCTTGAACTTTATCATACAGTTCCTTCATTTGTGGATACCTTAGTTTTTGCAAATTCTTGTATCCTTGACCCTTTAAGAAGCTCATCATTTGAGTCCGTTCTTGTGCAAGAGATGTAGGTTTCTTCGAAATAGTCTTTGGTTTTGGTTTCTTCAAATCTTCCAACCTTTTTCGCTCTTCTTCTGCATTCCATTCTTCTTGAACCTTTCTAGCAATTTCCTCATCATGTGCAGTCTCCAAAGCTCTGATTTGTTGAAGAGTTAATTTCTTCTTTTTGGGCTCTTCAACCAATATCCCTTTACCTTTTTCTTTTGGGTCAGTAGCTTGAGTTGGCTGTTGAGGTTGAGATTGCATAGGACCAGGAATGCTTAAGCCTCTTGATCTATTGAGAAGGATATCAGCAAGAAATTCATCATCTTTGAACTGTTCTTCAGGACCTTCTTCTTGAGTTGAACGAATTGGACTTGAAGGACCTGTTTCATCATCAAAATTTAAAGTCCTTGGAGTAACAGTACTTTGTCTAGCAGTACTTTGAATCCTCTCCAAATCCAATTCTTCAGTATCCCCACTTGTTACAGCTCTGATACCACTTGTAGGATCGATATACCGTAGTATAATAAGCCTTTAGCCTGTAAAGGATGTTACTTCCTTGAATAAATCCAAGTCAGTAACAATGAAACACTGATGT
>BQNB010074624.1:0-31726 GCA_026074375.1 Tanacetum coccineum | reverse complement strand
AGTATGTAGACTATGTGGAACTACTCTGGGAAGACTTCACCTATCAGATTGACAACAAAGTCTACAAAAAGCAAGAAAAAATGTACTACCCTTGTTTCACCAAAGTTATCATTCACCACTTCTTTATTCAAGAAAAGTCACTCTCCTAGAGAAACAGAATTGGGATGCACACCTCCAATGATGATTACTTGATTAACACCTTAAGATTTGTTTCAAGAAAAGAAGCATCCCAAATCTATGGAGCTGTTCTACCTGAATGTTTGACAAGTCCAAAGATGAAGAAAAGTAAAGCGTACAAGACTTATCTTGGCTATGCTACAGGTGCAGTGTCTCCTAAGGTTGCTAGAAATTCAAGAAAGCCTCTCCTTCTAAGAAGGAAAGTGATCTAGTCCCTGTAGATGAAGAACCTGTAACAAAAGGCAAACGAGTTAAGAGATATGTCAAGAAGTATTCAACTAAGCCAGCAATAGGTATCGTCATCAGAGTGCCTCCGGTGGAAACAAAGTCTAAAGGAAAGGAAAAGGTAGATGTTGCTCATGGTAAAGGAATTGAGCTGCTATCTGAAGTAGCTTTGACTGAAAAGGCTCAGCTGAAAGAAGTGAGAAAGAAGAGCTTAGGAGACTTTCACAAGACACATCCTAGTGGTTTTGGTACTATTTCTGAAAAACCTCCAAGTGTTGAAAATATCACTCCTACCATCACAAGTGAAGGAACTGGTGATAAACCAGGGGTTCCCGATGTGACTGAAGATGACTCTATTGAGAGCGGATCTGAGTCTTGGGGTAATTATGAAGATAACAGCAACAACGAATAAGAGTCAAGTGATGAAGGCAGTAGACAGGAAAATGAAAGTGAAGAGCAAGAATCTGATTAAGAGCAAGATGAAGAATCTGATGATGATAACCAAGAAGAGGAGGAAGTTGATCAAGAAAATGAATCTGAAGATGATGAGATTGAAAGTGATGAAGATAAGGGAATGGATGATACTACCGACCAATTTGATGATGATGTAGACGCAAGATTGGAAGAGCTCACTCAGACTGGTAAAGAGGTTGTTCAAGGTGAAGGTGTTGATGTTGAAATGAATGAAGCTCAACAAGGGAATGAAAATTTAGAGACAACTTAAGAACAAGTTGTTGACGATGATCATGTTACAATTACTACAGTTACGAAGAAGACTGAAGTTACGGTTACTAGTTCTTCTCGCTCATCCGACTTGGCATCAAAATTCCTAGATTTTTCAGATATTCCTCAAGATGATGCAGAAATAGTTTCTCCACTAGATGTTCATGTACACCATGAAGTCCTAAGAACTTAGGCACCCACTCTTCTTACAATACCAGTTTATGTTATCACTGAATCATCACCTGTACTCACAAACATTCCTCAATCATCATAAACCTTCACTCATCCACCAATACTGACAACACCCACTCCACCGCCGACAATTAAAACCACAAATCCTCTATCTACACTTCCTGACTTTTCATCAGTCTTTTAATTCAATGATAGAATAACAGCATTGGAAAAAGAAGTTGTTGAACTTAAAAAGGACCCTCTACACACTCAAGTGACAACTTTAGTTGATGAACATCTAGACACGCGGTTGGGAGAAACCAGAGAAGAATTCATGAAATTCCTTTCAAAATCTCTCACGACAAGAATCAAAGAGCAAGTAAAAGATCAATTGCCTCAGATTCTGCCCGAGGAAGTGTCTAACTTCGCTCCACTTGTGATCGAAGAGTTGATTAAAGAATCACATGATGAAGTTACTCTAGCAAATGTGTCTTCTCAACCACATTCTACTTATGAGGCTGCTTCTACACTTACTGAGTTTGAGTTAAAGAAGATTCTTCTCGACAAAATGGAAAAAAGTGAATCATATCTGGTAGCTCCCAAACACCAAGATTGCTATGATAGTTTGAAAAAATCTTACGATCTCGACAAAGATTTCTTCTTCTCTTATGATATTTATTCCTTGAAGCGAAGCCGCAAAGACAAAGATAAAGACCCTTCCGCTGAATCAGACCGAGGGTTAAAGAAAAGAAAGTTAAGCAAAGATGCAAAACCAACCACTGGTCTAAAAAAGAAAGATTCATCGTCTGGCTCTTCCAAAGGCTCCAAGTCTCAACCGAAATATTTTGGGAAGTCTGATCAATCAGAGGAACCAGTGTTCGAGGTTATAGACTCTGAGATGCCACAAGATCAAAAAGGGAACATGGGTGAAAATGAAGATGAACCAAAGAAAGAGACTGCCTCTAGACGTGACTGGTTCAAGAAACCCACACCACCTCAAGCACCCACTGACCCTGACTGGAATATTGGCAAGACTACTCAGGAAGGACCAACTTAAAATTGGTTGATGACTTTAGCAGCTTCCACTTCTACTGATAAATCGTTGAAGGACTTTGATGAATTGATAAGAAATCCAGTAGACTTCTCTGGATACATCTTGAATGGGCTGAAAGTTAAGAATTTAACTCAAGAAATCCTGCTAGGACCAGCATTCAAACTACTCAAAGGCACACGCTCTAATTATGCTGAATTAGAATATGACTTTGAAGAATGCTATAAGGCTCTTTCAGAAAAGCTTGATTGGGAAAATCCTGAAGGCGGTGACTATCCATTTGATCTTTCTAAACCCCTTCCTTTGATCAAGCGTGGAAAACGTCAAAGAGTACCATTCGAATTATTCATCAACAATGATCTCAAGTATCTACAAGGAGGAATTTCGACTATGAGATACACGACGTCTACTACTAAGACAAAGGCCGCTAAGTATGATCTACCAGGCATTGAAGACATGGTTCCAAACATATAGAGTCTTGTTAAAGTTGCTTATGATAGATATGCGTTACGGGGTATCTCACATTGGAGACAACAATGTAAGTCCTTCTATGCATATGCAAGAGGCATGCAATCAAGAGGAGATGTATATTCTACAAAGCGTATTCTGGCAGTCACTTATGTCAAGGTAATGAGGAAACATGGATACGGGTACTTGGAAGAGATTGTAGTGAGACAAGCTGATAACATACTATACAGATTCAAGGAAGGTGACTTTCCACGACTTCAGATCAATGATATTGAGGATATGTTAATTTTTGTGGTTTAGAATTGGCTCACAAATCTTTCAGGGGATGACGTTATTGACTTCGTAATAGCACTAAGGATGTTCACCAAAAGTCTGGTTATTCAAAAGCGAGTTGAGGATCTTCAACTTGGAGTTAAAAGTTATCAAAAGAGGATCAACGTCACCAATCCTGATACTACAAGACCAGATCTCAAAAAAAGGCACCCGTACACTCCATATAGAGACCCTTAAGGATTCATTTATGTCGACGACCACAAGAGAAACAGGTTGATGCGCTCCGACAAACTGTACAAGTTCAGTGATGGCACATTAACCAGGCTTCTTTCTTCGCTCGAAGACATAACCAAGAATATCGACATGGAGTACTTGCCGAAGAGAAGATGGAGCAATTTGGAAAAGAAAAGAGCTCATTTCATGATCAGGGACATTAACAAGCTGCTAAAGGAAAGGATGATGATGAGGAGTTTGGAGAAATTCATTGGTGGTAGACTCTACGGAACTGACCTCAGACTGCTGCAAAGAACAATATGACTTTGCCATATTGTGTTCATATCTAAAAGGTCATTTCGTATATCATAAACATGTGAATTTGTATATAAGTAGTATAGACTTATAGTGATAATAAGGTGTGCTCGAGTATAAAATTTTCAAGAATTTCTTAGTAAATTCAAAAAAATTCAAATTATTATACTCAGCACAGTCTTATATACCCTCAAAACTTGAGGGGGGGCATTAAAATGTTCCTTATAATAATTATGTAACATTTTGTCCCCGAACGTTTAATCAATTGATATCCAAAATATCAAGTGATTAACATTTTAGATAAGGGGAGAAAATGTGATTAAACTGAATAATAATTGTATTGTCATGTGATCATATAAAATGGACTCAATGCACTCCAACACTTAGCATGTACTACGATTACGGTGCACATGTTAAGGGGGAGCTTTTTATGATGATGAAAACTCTCAAAGTGTAAATCTTTTGATATTTATATCAAACACTTTGATTGAATTTTTTCAATGATTTTGGTTTTGATTGTGATGGGATACCCTAAAGACCGACCATGTACTTAAATTTATGGAGTTATAAGGTGGTTAGGCATAGGTATTCAAATCCCATGATCTAACTAGAACCAGAGGGATCTACCCAGGGATATCCACTAGTTAGTGTAGAAGTCCTTAGGTATAATACAAAAGGAGAAAAAGTGAGAATCGGGAATAATGCCGACTGAGATGGAGCTAACACTGGAACAAACCCAACAAGGTGTTAGTTATGAAGTCTCGGTAAGCATTGAAGGGTTGAAGAATGAAAAAGAAATGTAAGGATAAAGGGTGAAAAGAAAGAAGCCCTCCATACACTTAGGCAGAAACCGGGTCAATACATAATTTGTCAGAAACACTAAGGTATTGTCTGACATTGAAGACAATCATAGACACAGTGACGCTATGCACAACCCTCCCTAGCCACTCAAGGTCTCTCAACAGACTATTGTTTCATTTCTCACGGAGATTACACGCATTTCTATCGACTTTCTCATTCTGAGTTGGTTGATATTGAAAAGGTGGCAGTCTACTCCAGCCTCCGATCACTAAAAACAAAGTGCACTATTGAGTCTAGAGCCAAAAGAGATCATCCATAAATCTCATTAGGGCACTTGTCAAATTATGCTTGATATGTCACACAATGTGAATAACAAGTTAACATATTAAGAGTCCTACACATTATCCTTGTGATTTTGCCAGAACATCCGAGTGATTTCAATCACTATGAAGATGGAAATCCTGCTTGAGCCAACATCAAACAAGCTCATGGTAGGTGACTTGTGCGATTCTATATGAATCAAACTTATGACAACTGGAAAGAAACAATGGTGCGATTCTATAAGAATCAAACTTGTTCCAGGTTATGAATTAACGATTGCTGATAAATTTTTGAAATGATTAACACTCTTGATGTGTCACAAAAACACTTTAGCGAGTGACACGTCGATTGATTTTCAAATCAATTTTTTATTTTCAATCGGTGAGATAGTAACTCGCTGGTTCACTCTTATCGTGCTGTCTTCTTTGAGACGTTCCGATAATGAGAACATGCTGAGTTTGATGAATCTGATACATATGTGTTGGAAAGATTCGATACTCCAGCTGGAAATCCTGTCAAGAAGATTATTCTTAAATTGAATCTATATGATCACAGGTCGTTCCTCACGGATTCAAAGGTTACTCCAACCAAACATGGGCAAATGATAAAGCCATATTCATCCCCCTGCTTTATTGCTAACTGTTTTATTTCAGGAATATTTAAAGATGGTGATGGAGGTACCTGATTCCAGCTGACTCACAAGATTCATAGCCACATACTCATACCCAATCGACAAATATAAAGACATCATGAAAGCTCAAGTACATGTTTCAAGACTTCCGCTACTCTGATACCATACGTCCTTCTTGAAGTGACAAAGTGTTAAAGTTAAAGAAATTCAAGAAAGATGCATTATTAAAGCTTTTCAAGATTATCAAATCAAGAAAGGTATGAGCATGTCAGTCCAGAAGTTACAAGTTCACGAGATGGCAAAGTTTACAAGATGGCAAAACGAGATTATGCTTGGTTGATGATTTCAAGGTGTTGAAGATCACATTCTCACATTCAAGTCAAGATAAAGGAACAAGCTCACACCTAAAGTCAATGATCACTACATCAATTCACAAGTTAATGATTGAAGTTAAAGACTACGAGCTCAAGACCGAAGTGAAAGCATAGTATGCTAAGTTCAAATTTTTGTAAATTGGAGTGACCTCCCTTAGGAGGAGATTGTTAGAAATACGAAAAAGTGTCGGTCCATACAATATAGTTGAGCAGCTCGTAGTAAGTTGGTAGGTTAAGTAGAAAGCTAAAACCGGGCCATAAGGCCTATTGGATAGGCCCACTAAGGGTCTATGGCCGACCATTGTAAGTCATATATAAACCCTCTCCACACATGGAGAGGGTGTTGGTTGGTTTTTATTTCTCACATTTTCACTAAGCTAATATTATCCTTTTTCTTTCTCTCTTTAAGTGTTCATCCAACCATCTCTTTCCCTCTCTAAAACCTAAAGTAAACCCTTCCATTTATGTGTTAAGATATTCTACAATAAGAAAAAGGATAATATTAGCTTAGTGAAAAAATGTGTGGGTAGAACATAAAACAACAACACCTATCCATGTGTGGAGAGGGTTTTTATATGAACTTACAATGGCCGGCCCATGACCCTTAGTGGCTTATCATTGGGCCTTTGGCTATCAGTGTTAGCTTTCTACACTTAACATTGTACATCTTACTAGAGCTATACTAACTATATTGGTAGTGTACCGTCACTTTTTTCGTATTTCTAACAATCTCCCCCTAAGGGAGGTCACTCCAATTTACAAAAATTTAAACTTAGCATACTATGCTTTCACTTCGGTCATGAGCTCGTAGTCATTAAATTCAATCATTAACTTATGAATTGATGTAGTGATCATTGACTTTAGGTGTGAACTTATTCCTTTATCTTGACTTGAATGTGAGAATGTAATCTTTAACACCTTGAGATCATCAACCCAAGGTATCTCATTTCGCAATCTTGTAGACTTTGCTTTCTAGTCGAACTTGTTGAATTCTAGACCGACATGCTCATACTTTCTGATTTGTTAATCTTGAAAGCTTTATTAATGCATACTTTCTTGAATTTCATTTGCGTTATCACTTGTCGCTTCAAAAAGGACGTATGGTATCAGAGTAGCGGAAGACTTGAAACATGTACTTAAGATTTCATGATGTCTTTATATTTGTTGGTTGGGTATGAGCATGTGGCTATGAATCTTGTGAGTCAGCTAGAATTAGGTACCTCCATCACCATCTTTAAATATTGATGAAATAAAATAGTTAGTAATAAAGTAGGGGGACGAATATGGCTTTTATATTCGACCTATGTTTGGTTGGAAGTAACCTTCGAATCCTGTTGAGGATCGGACTATTGTCGATTGATTTCAATTTAGAAGAATCTTTGACAGGATCTTCCTGTCTATAGTATTGAATCTTTTACACATGTGTATCAGATTCATCAATCTCAGCATGTTCGTCATTATCAGAAATCGTCTCAAAGCAGAAAGACACGATATGGAGTAAACCAGCGACGTTACTTCTCACCGATTTGAAATAAAAAATAAATTGATTTTGAAAATCATCGATTTGTCACTTCGATAAGTGGTTTTTTGATGACACATCGAGAGTGTTAATCATTTCAAAATTCATCAGAAATCGTTAATTCAAAACCTGGAACAAGTTTGATTCTTTATAAAATCGCACCACCATGGTTTTTTTCCAGTTCGTCACATGTTTGATTTCTATAATCGACACAAGTCACATACCATGAGCTTGTTTGATGTTAGCTCAAGCAAGATTTCCATCTTCATAGAGAATGAAATCAACTCAGGATGTTTTCTGGCCAAAATCACAAGGATAATTGCGTTAGGCTTTTATATATTAAACTTGTTATTCCATTGTGTGACCTAGCAAGCAATGATTTGACAAGTGTTCCTATTGAGATTTTATAGATGATTTCTTTTGGCTATAGACTCTATAGTTGCATTTGTTTTTTAGTGATCAGGGATGGAGCCGACTGCCACCTTTTCTCTTTCAACTAACTTGGGAGTGAGAAAGTCGATAGAATTTGCATTGTATCTCTATGAGAATGAAACACGAGTATGATTGAGAGACCTGAGTGGCTAGGGAGGGTATTGTGCATGTGTCACCTGGGTCTATGATCTATCTTTTTAATTACAGAGACAACTAATCTTATTGTTTCTGACAGATTATGTATTGACCCGGTTTCTGCCTAAGGATATGGAGGGCTTCTTTCTTTCATCTTTATCCTTACATTTCTTTTTCATTCTTCAACCCCTTCAATGCTTACCGAGACTTCATAACTAACACCTTGTTGGGTTTGTTCCAGTGTTAGCTCCATCTCAGTCGGCATTATTCCCGATTCTTACTTTTTCTCCTTTTGTATCATACCTAAGGACTTCTACACTAACTAGTGGATATCCCTGGGTAGATCCCTCCGGTTCTGGTTGGATCATGGGATTTGAATACCTATGCCTAACCACCTTATAACTCCATAAATTTAAGTACATGGTCGGTCTTTAGGGTATTCCATCACAATCAAAACCAAAATCATTGAAAAGTTCAATCAAAGTGTTTGATATAAATATCAAAAGATTTACACTTTGAGAGTTTTTCATCATCACTAAAAGCTCCCCCTTAACTATGCCACCATAACGTAGTACATTGATAAAGTGTTGGAGTGCCATTTTTGAGTCCATTGTATTACGATCATATGTCAATACAATTCATAGATTCAGTGTAATTCAATTTTCTCCCTTATCCAATAATGTTATTCACTTTGATAGTTTAGATATCACTGATTAAACGTTCTGGGGACATAAATGTTACTTAATCACTAAAAATGAACCTTTTTAATGCTCCCCCTCAAGTTTTGAGGGAATATAAGACTGTGCTAAGTATAATAATTTGAAAAATTATGAATTTACTAAGAAATTCTTGAAAATTTTATACTCGAGCACACCTTATTTTCACGATAAGTCTACACTACATATATACAAATTCACAAGTTTATGATATACGAAATGACCTTTGAGATATGAACACAATATGACGAAGTCATATTGTTCTTTGACAGCAGTATGAGGTCAGTTTGTAGAGTCTACAGCCAACAAAGTTCTCCAAAATCTCATCTTCCTCCATTTCCTCTTTGCAGACTTGTTGAATTGTCTTGATAATTGAATGAGCTCTTATCTTTCTTCCAATGTGCTATATCTTCTCTTCGGAAGTACTCCATGTCGATATTCTTGGTTATGTCTTCGAGCGAAGAAAGAAGTCTTGTTAACGTGCCATCACTGAACTTGTACAGTTCGTCGGAGCGTATTAACCTGTTCCTCTTGTAGTCATCGACATATATGAAATCCTTGAGGGTCTTGGTTCTCGGAAGTATTTTTTTTTTTTTTCGAGTGCCTTTTTCTAAGATCTGGTCTTGTGGAATCTGGCTTGGCGACATTGATATTCTTTTGATAACTTTCAACTCTATGTTGAAGATCATCGACTCGCTTCTGAATTACCAGACTTCTGGTGAACATCCTTAGAGCTATTGCGAAGTCAGCAACATCATCCCCTGAACGATTTGTGAGACTGATTATGAACCACAAGAATTACATATCTCGACTTTTATTGATCCGAAGTCATAGAAAGTCACCTTCCTTGAATCTGTATAATACGTTATCAGCTCTTCTCACTACAATCTCTTCCAAGTACCGATGTCCATGTTTCCTCATTACCTTTACATGAGTGACTGTCAGAATACGTTTAGTAGAATATACATCTCCTCTTGATTGTATGCCTCTTGCATATGCATAGAAGGACTTATGTTGTTCTCTCCAATGTGAGATACCCCATAATGCATATCTATCATAATTAACTTTAATAGGACTCTATATGTTTAGAACCATGTCTTCAATGCCTGGAAGATCATACTGAGCGGCCTTTGTCTTGGTGGTAGATGTCGTGTATGTGATAGTCGAAACTCCTCCTTGTAGATACTTGAGATCATTGTTGATGAAGAATTCGAACTGTACTCTTTGACGATTTCCACGCATGATCAAAGGAATGGGTTTGGAAAGATCAAATGGATAGTCACCGCCTTCAGTATTTTCCCAATCAAGCTTTTCTGAAAGAGCCTTATAGCATTCTTCAAAGTCATATTCTAATTCAGCATAATTAGAGCATGTATCTTTGAGTAGTTTGAATGCTGGTCCTAGCAGGATTTCTTAAGTTAAATTCTCAATTTTTAGCCTATTCAAGATGTATCCAGAGAAATCTATTGGAGTGCTCATCAATTCATCAAAGTCCTTCAATGATTTATTAGTAGAAGTAGAAGCTGCTAGAGTCATCAACCAATTTTGAGTTGGTCCTTCCTGAGTAGTCTTGCCAATATTCCAGTCAGGGTCAATGGCTTCTTGAGGTGGTGTAGGTTTCTTGAACCAGTCACGTCTAGAGGCAGTCTCATTCCTTAGCTCATCTTCATTATCACCTAGATTCCCTTCTTGATCTTGTGGCAAGTCTGAGTCTGCAACCTCGAACACTGGTTCCTCTGATTGAATAGACTTTCTAGAAGATTTTGGTTGAGACTTGGTGCCTTTGGAAGAGCCAGACGTTTAATCTTTCTTTTTCGGCCCAGTGGTTGGTTCTGCATCTTTGCTTAGCTTTCTCTTCTTTAACCCTCGGTCTGATCCAACGGAAGGGTCTTCATCTTTGTCTTTGTCTTTGCGGCTTCGCTTCAAGGAATACACATCATAAGAGAAGAAGAAATCTTTGTCCAGAACGTAAGATTTTTTCAAACCATCATAGCAATCTCGGTGTTCGGAAGCCGTCAGATATGACTCACTTTTCTCCATCTTGTCAAGAAGAATCTTTTGTAACTCAAATTCAATAAGTGTAGAAGCAGCCTCATAAGTAGATTGTGGTTGAGAAGACACATTTGCTAGAGTAACTTCATCACGTGATTCTTTAATCAACTTTTTGATCACAGGTGGAGCAAAGTTAGACACTTCTTTGGGTAGAATCTGAGGCAGATGATCTTTTACTTGCTCTTTGATTCTTGTCGTGAGAGACTCTGAAAGGAAGTTTATGAATTCTTCTTTGGTTTCTCCCAACCTTATGTCTAGATGTTCATCAACTAAAGTTGTCACTTGAGTGTGTAGAGGGTCCTTTTTAAGTTTAGACACTTCTTTTTCCAATGTTGTGATTCTATCATTGAATCAAAAGACTGATGTGAAGTCAGGAAGTGTTGATAGAGGATTTGTAGTTTCAATTGTCGGTGATGGAGTGGGTGTTGTTAGTATTGGTGGAGGAGTAAAGGTTTGTGATGATTGAGGAATGTTTGTGAGTGCAGGTGATGATTCAGTGATAACAGAAACCGGTATTGTAAGAAGAGTGGGTGCCTGAGTTCTTGGGACTTCATGGTGTACATGAACATCTAGTGGAGAAACTATTTCTGCATCAGTTTGAGGAATATCTAAAAAAATTAGGAATTTTGATGCCAAGTCGGATGAGCGAGAAGAACTAGTAACAGGAACTTCAGTCTTCTTCGTAACTGTAGTAATTGTCACATGAGCATCGTCAACAACTTGTTCTTGAGTTGTCACTAAATTTTCATTCCCTTGTTGAGCTTCATTCATTTCAACATCAGCACCTTCACCTTGAACAACCTCTTTACCAGTCTGAGTGGGCTCTTCCAATCTTGCGTCTACATCATCATCAAATTGGTCGGTAGTATCATCCATTCCCTTATCTTCATCACTTTTAATCTCATCATCTTCAGATTCATTTTCTTGATCAACTTCCTCCTATTCTTGATTATCATCATCAATCTTCATCTTGCTCTAAATCAGATTCTTGCTCTTCACTTTCATTCTCCTGTCCACTGCCTTCATCACTTGCCTCTTGTTCGTTGTTGCTGTCGTCTTCATCATTACCCTAAGACTCATATTCACTCTCAGTAGAGTCATCTTCTGTCACATCGGGAACCCCTGGTTTATCACTAGTTCCTTCACTTGTGACGGTAGGAGTGATCTTTTCAACACTTGGAGGTTTTTCGGCACCTGTACCAGAACCACTAGGATGTGTCTTGTGAAAGTCCCTTAAGCTCTTCTTTCTCACTTCTTTTAGTTGAGCCTTTTCAGTCAAAGCTACTTCAGATAGCAGCTCAATTCCTTTACCACAAGCAGCATCCACCTTTTCCTTTTCCTTTCCTTTAGACTTTGTTTCCACCAGAGGCTCTCTGATGACGATACCTGTTGCTGGCTTAGTTGAAGACTTCGTGACCGATCTTTTAACTCGTTTGCCTTTTGTGACAGGTTCTTTATCTATAGGGACTAAATCACTGTCCTTCTTAGTTGGAGAGGCTTTCTTGAATTTTCTAGCAGTCTTGGGAGGCACTTCACCTGTAGCATAGCCAATATAAGTCTTGTACGCTTTACTTTCCTTCATTGCTGGACTTGTCAAACATTCGGGAAGAATAGCTCCATAGATTTGAGATGATTCTTTTGCAAAGACAAATCTTAAGGAGTTAATTAAGTAGTCATCTTTGGAGGTGTGCATCCTAATTTTGTTTCTCCAGGAGAGTGACTTTTCTTGAATAAGAAAGTTGTGAATGATAAATTTGGTGAAACGAGGGTAGTACATCTTTTCTTGCTTTTTGTAGATTCTGTTTTCAATCTGGTAGATGAAGTCTTCCCAAAGTAATTCCACATAGTCTACATTTTTCTAATGGAACATACCCCAAAGGATTTGAGCTCTAGAGAGACGAAGCTTGTCAAGACCACTAGTCTTTCCAGATAAACTCCGGTTGATAAGAGCAGCAAAAGTTCTCCAGGGTTGATGCATCTGATCGACAACAACATCATTGAGTGAATTGATCTCCCCAGTATGACCGAGTTCTCTTAAGAAAGACACAATGTCTTCTTCAGAAGGAAGGGGATTAAATTCTCTACCCTGTACTCTTGGGAAAATCTAAAAGATATCTCTAAAGACTTCCAAAGTAAGCTTGAATCATTTCTTCTTGTCAATCTTGAATTTGTAGAATGTGTCATGCTTGTATACAGAATTCTAGAACTGGTGCATGTACACTTCAAGGACATCCGCATTGATGAGAAATACATGATAGCATGGAGTGAGAGCGATAGCATCCAGAACGACTTGAAATGTTGGTTCTCTTGGTGTCAACCCGCGAGGGATTATTCCATTGCATTTTCCGATATCAATTTTGTTTTCTTTGTAAACAAGCTCAAGATCAAGCTTGGTTTGTTGAGCAGTGATGGAAGACATGATTCTGCTAAGATTTGTCACATACATTTCATATACAACCAAATATATATGGAACAGATAGACAATTTAGACCAAGATGCACGATTATTGATGCAGGACAAGATTTACAACAGGGGATAGACAAACAATTATGAGGCAACAAATTAATACATGAGCACACAATGCAAAGACCTAATACACATGCAAACAGGAGACACACGTACTCATATACCACTTTATCTATAGACCAACTAATGAAATCAAGGCAATCACTAAAGATTTCTAAGGAAAATTACACCTAATTTAATCACTAAGTGATAAGATAGGGATAAATTATACTTAGGTTAGGATATGCACTTGGATTACTGAGATTACGAGATTTGATCTTCAAGAAAAAATCAAGTAGAGTTTGTCTATAGTGTGTATAATTCGCCTGTGTAAACACCTTATGTGTAGTTCGCCTGAGTAAACACCCTTCGTATAGTTCGCCTGAGTTAATTACCTAAGTATAATTCGCCTGGGTCAACATCCTAGGTATAGTTTGCCTGTTAAAACTCTCATGTATAGTTCACCTACATAGTTGTGTATTGTTCGCCTGTGTATTTTTGAATGTATAGTTCGCCTGTGTTAATATTCAAACGTATAGTTCACCTATTCAAAATTCTTGTATAGTTCGCCTAAATCAATTCTTAAGTATTGTTCGCCTGTTAAAACTGTGAGACTATTGTTCGCCTGACCAATTTTTTGGTCTAACATATTTCACCATTTTAGGCATCCAAAACAAGTTAAACATAAACTTATAACATCAACGAATCATTCTAACAACATTAACACACAAATCAACCATAACAATCTTGATTTAAGAATTTTTCGACCCAAATGAACATTAAAAACCCAAACTATTCCAGAAACATCATACAAGCAGGTTTAATGACACAAAAATGCACTCAATCATCATTTATATCCCTGTTCTAAAACCTAATCCAATACACTTTTTCAGTTTTTAACACCCAATTTAATAAACAAATTTCAACATAAGAAATCACTCGAATCTATGAAACAGAGTTCATCCCCATTAAAAACAGTTATGGGACAACATATTGACCCTATTAAGAAAGAAAAGGTGATCATCTTTTTGTTGTATTTTCTCAAGTTATAAAATACACAGAACGAAAGTAAAGGATAGTATTAGTCGGTTTTATTCTCTGTTTAAATTCCAATTAGATTGTAAAGTAACCAAAAATAACCCGAATTAACCAATTTAGAATAGGGATACAACTTTCAAGAGACAAGAATCAGATTACAGACCTTTGTTGTAATACCCCTATTTTGACATATAGCAGTGGAAGCTAATCTGGGGTATTACTTCATAGTACAACAGACATAATCATATAAAATGACTCAAAAGAGACGTTTTGAAAATTTAGTTATCATTCAATAAATCAGAGTTTTACAAATGGAGACAGGTCCCAACATCTAGAAACATAAAGTTTGAATGATAATAGTTTAGCCATCTTCAAGTCTGTGCCACTTCGTGCCATAGGTTGCTCAATTACCTGAGATAAACATGCTAAAAAGGATCAACATAATGGTTGAGTGAAATTCATAGGTTTTCAGTTATAATAGTTGAGTACAAGTTCAATAGTGGGTTACGTTGTTATACACCCATAGTTTGTAATAATTGTAATTGCATTTACAATTATTATGGAAATAATCGAATACAAGTTATCATAAGTGGTAATAATTGCAACACATACAATTATCATGGAAAATAGTATTATTACCCTAAGCTCATGAAACTAGGATCTACTACCCAAATAGATACTGGGAGCTAACTACCTAAAAGAATACTGGAGCTATTACCTCAAAGAGATACTGGGAGCTATGTACCAAAGAGTGACTGGGATGTGTTTATGGGGAAAAATGAAGTAACTTTAGGCAATAATATACAGGATAGCATAAATTTGGAAAACACTTGTATTGCATGAGTTTATAGCATGAATCCCCCATAGGATTTAGAAAACATATAAAGATAGGACTATTCACAGTGATGGAACTATATCATATATCAAAATCACTTGTGTTTAATTTGTATAAAACAAGCATGTATCCCCCTCGCGGGTTTATAAAACATGTAAATAAGTAAAGGCGAGGCTATGAACTTCACCTTAACAGTACAGGGAAATCTGATTGATGGCAAAAGTATATCAAGTGAAAGTAACAGCTTTGTCACGCAACCTAAAGTAATATGTCAAGTCTTAGTGTGATGGTTTATGTTTCAAAACTTCATGATGTTTAACGTATTACTTTGATTTATCAATTTATGGAAATATTGTATCACTGTTTGGGCTATCATAATCTAGAGGCCATGTAGTATCGTTTGAGGAGTCAGGGCACTTTAAATCGTAAACCCAGCAAACTTGTCAAAACAAATACCTAAATGGAACCCCTCACATGAAATTCCCTAGTAACGTGATACGATAAGATTTTAAGTTTCTTCAAAAGTTAGTCGATGATAAATTACGTTAAATATATAACGTAATTGTTTTATAATGTGTCGATCGATGATTAATAACGATTATTGTGTCGGGTTTTAATAAAATCGAGTTTTATAATATTAATATATATTTTTATAATTTGTATAAAAATATTATATTTATATTTTTAAGAATACAAAATTGGCAATATATACCCATGGTTTATAAACTTTTACAAGTTTAGTCCTTTATATATAAAGTATATATAATTTAAACCTTTAACTTTGAAACTTGGAAAAATAGGTCCTTATAGTTATAACTTTAGGAAAATGACATTTTCAGCCTCTTTAGTTAAAAATTTCAGAAAGTTATGATATATACTCCTATGCATGGAAATATTTACAAAACAAGTCCAAAAAGCCATGCAAGCATATTTTAAGGTTCCAAATGAAATTTGCAGGTTATATCTTGTTAATAAGCAAAAATAATATTTTCTAATGTAACAAAAGTTTAGAAAAAGGATTCGTTAGGTAGAAAATCAAAACGGGTCGTTTTTAGGGTTTTAATAAAAAACACATGGGTTTGAGGATTCAAGGCTTCAAACAAGAGTTTATATATGATCTTAAGAGTATTATGAACATTCTAATACAGATTATAAGCTTAGTTGAAACAAGAAACTAACTTACATTGAGCTAGAAATGGGGGTTCAAAATGGGGTTTTTGTGGTCATACGCCTAGAACGACTGAAGGCTCTCCTTTTTCTTGATTCTTAGCTTCTATCTGAGCTTAGGGAACTACACTTGAATCCTTCTTGGGTTGAGTTTAGAACTACATTTAAGATGGTGATAAAATTTTTGAGGGTGATGAATGAATGGGGTGTTTGGCTATTTATAGGGCTTGAAATCATCTTGGTGGCCAAGAAAACTTGGAGAGGGGTTCAAGGGTTGTAGAGTGATAACTAAGGGAGGCTATAAGGTGATTATTGTAGGCTATGGAGGTAGATATGCAAGGTGGAAGGGTTTTAGGGGGGTTCAGTTACATATAAGTGACAAGGAGGTGATTTTGCAAACATGGTGGCAAAGGTGGTGAATAAGGTGCTTGTAAGGTGCCATGGTGGCTCCTAGGTGATGTCATAGAGGTGCTAGGATGCTTGCTTGAGGTGCTTGGTTGCTTAAAATGGGTAGAAATGAAAGAAAAAGGTTATCGGGTAGGTTTAGGGTTTTGGGTTATGGTTTTTGGTTTAATTTTGAGTTAGGTTTAGGATTAAGGATAGTTTAGGGTTTAGGATTAGTGTTAGGATTAAGGTTTAGGGTTTAGGATTAAGGTTTAGGGTTTAGTTTTAGGTTTAAAGTGAAATTAGGGTTTTAGGGTTTCGTTTAGGGTTTAGGGTTTTAGATTAGGTTTTAGAATGATTTAGGGATTAGGTTTAGGGTTTAGAAGTCATGCATTAAGTGCTTGTACCTTGTGTTAAAGTGGTGGTAAGAAACTAGAATGAATTTGGAGGTAAAATGATCTAGTTTGACTTTCTTGCATTATTGACTTGTACATTGAGCTTTAAAAAGTTGTAACTTGATTTAGGAGGGAAAAGATATTCAAATGCGGTGTATTGATTCTTGTACACATGCTTTAAAGGCTTGTATATTCATTTTATATGTATACATTACATATAATTAGGGTTTTGATATAAACGTTAACGTTTAATGCTTGTTTTGAAATAACATTTTGAAAAGTATATTAAATTGATAATGTAATTGGTAAAAATGATATTAAGATATAGACTGGACATATTAGGATGTTTACAAGATGTAAACATAGATAGAGATGGCATTGATAGAGGTTGCGTGAGCTCGTTTCTTTTAGAAATGTAAACTAGGTTACATAATGGAATGGAATAAAAAACAAAAAATATTCCCGTGAAAAAGGTTTTACTTAATATAGTAAGTAGATATTACATTGATGAAAATACTAGAAAAATGACAGGTTGTTATAGTCCCCAACCTTACAAAAATCTCGTCCCGAGATTTAGTTGAGTGATGAAGTGATGGTTTGGAAATAGAAGTCCTTAGTTTTTGCAGTCCCTGGTTAGATGACCCACTTTGTTGCAAGTCTGACACTTGACGGTGCAAAATCATGTGTGATACAGGTGCATCTTGTACACAAAGGAAGGTTTCTATGGTCCCTTTTGTTTTTAGTATACCTTTTGTTCTCAGTTGGGGTGGCAGCATAAGTTTTGATAGTTTCTTGCCTTATATTCTACTGTTGGTGGTAATCATTGTTATGGTTGTGATTGTTGTGGTTATTTTAATAGTTGTTGTTGTTGCGATTGTTGGAGTGGTTATTGTTGTTGTGATCATTGGGGTAGTTGTTGTTGTCGGTGGTGTTTCTTCTATCCTCAAACTTTCGTTTATGATCATTAGTTTCTTGCACAGAATTGTGTTTTATTACCTGCTCCATCAACCTCTGGGTTATGGTAATGGCTTCCTCCAGAGTTTGAGTTTTTGAAGCAGTAACATTTCCTTCAATACTTTTGGATAATACCCCGATAAAGACTTCCATAAGCTTCTCGGTGTTTGGTACCATGTTTGGGCATAAGACTGCTAATTCCTGGAATCTTCTAACGTAAGTTTTGAGATCATTTCCTTTCACAGCCAAGTTGTAAAATTCGTCTTCCATTTTCTTGACTTCAGTTCGAGGGCAATACTTATTGGTCAAGAGCCTTTTCAATTCGGTCCAGGTGATCCTGTTGGCTTGTTCTATCCCAATAGGTTGGGCGTATGCATTCCACCAGGACAAGGCGTCATCGGTTAGAGTACCAGTAGCAAATGTCACTCTGTCTTCCTCGACACACTTGCTACGAGAAAATACCGATTCAGTACGTTCAAACCAGCGGATGAGGCCAACAGCTCCTTCCGTACCATTGAAATAGGAAGGTTGACAACTCATAAACCCTTTGTAGTTACTTATTACATTCCTATTGGTATTTGCCATGGTAGCAGCTTGTGCTTCCAGAGCTGCAGCAATACCATCAGCAATCAGTTGCCGGATGGCAGCCTGAGTCATAGTTGGTGTTTCAGATGTTGATGTTCTCTTGGGAGGCATCTATCAATATATACAAGACAACATAGAATAAGAATCCATAAAATGATATAGTCATATCACAAGTTAAGGTATGAAAATTCTCATTATAATACAAAGACTTGTGATCATTCTTTGATATTACATTGCAGGATATAACGGAAAATTTTGGAATTTAAGACTTCCAGAGATAGATACAGAGATAATGGAGTGAGTGATCCAATAGGAGGCTTAGTGTTTCTAGGTACAAAGGTTTGAGAAAATCGGATGGTAAGAGAATCATAGTAATCCCGGATAAAGATATAAGTCATCATACTACAGGATATAGGATAGACAATTTCGACATACACAATTGGTATTATGAAACAACGAGGTATAACGAAATCAGAAAAATGCATAAAATGCATAAGCGCGAGAAAGAAAGGAAAATAATATGTTTCGACATATATAAAATCTTATATCATAGAATCCATGTGTGCGCCTTAATTCACTGATCACAACGTCCTAAATGTTTCGCCTTCTATGCATATAGTTTTTTAACCGCTTTCGACAAATTTCCAAGTCACTTAACAACCTTAAAGAAATACTAAATGACCACACCCGTTGTTCATCTCTTGTTTTTAACCACTTATATGAATTGACAAGCTACTGTATTTTTCCTAAATATTCCTAGTATGCCTAACCATTTTTCAAAAATGCTACAACATAAGGTGTCCGAAACAGGGTCTGCTGGAACATTGCTAAATTTGGACATGATCAGACCCATTTAATATTTCTAGAAAAATCTGGAAAAATTCCAGTAATTCATACACATTATGAACTTGCTTCAGTTCGAATTTCATCAAAAAATATTATGTTTTGCTATGTCTGCTCATCACATCTTCACAATCTAAAATCTGGTCCTAAAACGCAGTTTCGACAACTTTTCTTATAAAAACCATTTGACCAACTTTTACTTACTGAAAATCCATTAGGCCTCTTTGGTTGGAAAGTAGACTCTTTGAACTAAATTTTAGAATCCGGAAAATCAAGAAAAGCTCTTAAAATGACCAAGTTATGATACTCACAAGTCGACTCAAAAATCTGCCAATATTCCTATTCCGAATTTACAACGGTCAACCCGTCCAAACACACCCAACTCTAACTCATTATACTCATTATACCAGTTATAATAGTTGAGTACAAGTTTAATAGTGGGTTATGTTGTTATACACCCAATAAATATTAAATAATATCAATGATTACAATTATTATGAAAACAGTATTATCATGAAAACTGTATCATTGCCCTAAAGCTCATGAATCATAAATTTTTTTAATAGACCGGGAGCCACTAAACTATGTTGTAGCCAGAGAGTACCATACTGGGAGCTACTACCCAAAGAGATACAGGGAGCTACTACCTAAAGAGATACTGGGAGCTATTACCCAAAGAGAGACTGGGATGTCTTATGGGAAAATGGAGATAACTTAGGTAATAATATATCAGGATAACATATAGTTGGAAAAACACTTGTATTCATAGTTTATAGCATGAATCCCCCACGGGATTTAGAAAACATATAAAGATGGGACTATTTATAGTGATGGAACCATATCATATATCAAACTCACTTGTGTTTAATTTGTAATATAAACAAGCATGTATCCATCCCCCTCGCGGGTATAAAACATTAAATCAAGTAAGGGCGAGCTATAAACTTCACCTTAACAGTACAGTAAATCTGATGATGGCAAAAGTATATCAAGTGAAGATAACGCTTGGTCACACAACCTGAAGTAATATGACAAGTCCTTAGTGGGATGGTTTAAGATTCACACTTACAAAGTTTAACTTATATCTTTGATTTATTAAATTATAGAAATTATTGTATCACTGTTCGTTGTTGCTATCATAATCAAGGCCATTAGTACGTTTGAGAAGCCAGGCAGTGGGTGTACGAAGACATGACTGTATAACAACCCAGTGGAAATAACATAAGTTATTTATATAATAATATAATAGTTATGTATTACCTGCTACGCAAATCACTTACATACACAATTCGGGGAAATACAGTGGCACATAAGACTTTCTTAGATGGAAAAAGTAGTTATAGTTTAGGTTTTATCCTTGTTCTCTATAACCATGAGCTCTGATACCACTCTGTAACACCCCTATTTTTGAAATATAGCAGTGGAAGCTAATCTGGGGTATTACTTCATGGATAACCAGACATAATCATAGAAAATGACTCAAAAAGAGACGTTTTAGAAAATTTAGTTTTCATTCAATATAATCAGAGTTTTACAAAAGCAGGTCCCAAAATCTAGAAATATAAAGTTTGAATGATAATAGTTTAGCCCTCACCAAGTCCGTGCCACTCCGTGGCATAGTTTGCTCAATTACCTGAGATAAACATGCTAAAAAGGATCAACACAATGGTTGAGTAAAATTCATAGGTTTATGATAAATAGTTTGAATACAAGTCATAATAGATAGTGGGTTACATTGTTATACCCATAAGTAGTAATAATTGCATGCATGTACAATTATCATAGAAAACAGTATTATCATGGAAAACAATATTATCATGGAAAACAATATTATCATGGAAAATAATATTATCATGGAAAACATTATTATTGCCCTAAGCTCATGAATCATATATTTAAACTCAATAGAACCAGGAGCCTCTACCCAAAGAGATACTGGGAGCTACTACCCAAAGAGATTGGGAGCTACTACCCAAAGAGATACTAGGAGCTATTACCCAAAGAGAGACCGAGATGTCTTATGGGAAAATGGAGGTAACTTAGGCAATAATATATCAGGATAGCATATAGTTGGAAAAACACTTGTATTCATAGTTTATAGCATGAATCCCCTACGGGATTTAGAAAACATATAAAGATGGGACTATTCACAGTGATGGAACCATATCATATATCAAAATCACTTGTGTTTAATTTGTATAAAACAAGCATGTATCCCCCTCGCGGGTTTATAAAACATGTAAATAAGTAAAGGCGAGGCTATGAACTTCACAATATCGGTTTTAAGTACTTGTGTATATTAAAAACAATTGAGCATGTATCCCCCTCGTGGGTTTATAAAACATTAGAAGATTTAAAATGCGAGGCTATGAACTCACTAAGTCTTTGAAAAGTAATCACATTGTTATAAAATAAACGAGTATGTAAAAGAGTTTGTGAACAAGCATGTATCCCCCTCGCGGGTTTATAAAACATTCAAAAGATTGAAACGCGAGGCTATAGACTCACCTTAACAGTACAGGGAAATCTGATTGATGGCAAAAGTATATCAAGTGAAAGTAACGACTTTGTCACGCAACCTGAAGTAATATGTCAAGCCTTAGTTTGATTGATTATGTTCTATAACTTTACTTCATATGGTTTAATGTAAATGGTTTATTAACTTGTGGAAACATCGTATCACTGTTCGGGCTATCATAATCCAGAGGTCATGTAGTATCGTTTGAGGAGTCAGGGCACTTTAAATCGTAAACCCAGCAAACTCGTCAAAACAAATACCCAAATGGAACCCCTCACATGAAATTCCCTAGTAACGTGATACGATAAGATTTTAAGTTTCTTCAAAAGTTAGTCGATGATAAATTACGTTAAATATATAACGTAATTGTTTTATAATGTGTCGATCGATGATTAATAACGATTATTGTGTCGGGTTTTAATAAAATCGAGTTTTATAATATTAATATATATTTTTATAATTTGTATAAAAATATTATATTTTATATTTTTAAGAATACAAAAATGGCAATATATACCCTTGGTTTATAAACTTTTACAAGTTTAGTCATTTCTATATAAAGTATACATAATTTAAACCTTTAACTTTGAAACTTGTCAAAATAGGTCCTTATAGTTATAACTTTAGGAAAATGACATTTTCAGCCCTTTTAGTTATAAATTTCAGAAAGTTACGATATATACCCCTATGCATGGAAATATTTGCAAAACAAGTCCAAAAAGCCAAGCAAGTTATTTTTAAGGTTCCAAATGATATTTTAAGGTTATAGCTTATTAGAATAAGCAAAAATAAGATGTTCTAACGTAACAAAAGTTTAGAAAATGGATTCGTTAGCTAAAAAATAAAAAATGGGTTGTTTTTAAGGTTTTAATAAAAAACACATGGGTTTGAGGATTCAAGGCTTCAAACAAGAGTTTATATATGATCTTAAGAGTATTATGAACATTCTAATATAGATTATAAGCTTATTGAACAAGATTTAAGCTTACTTGAGCTAGAAATGGGTCGAAATGGGGTTTTTGGGTTCGTACGCCTAGTAACGACTTCAAAGGCTCATTTTTCTTGATTCTTGGCTTCTATTCTGAGCTTAGGGACTTCTCTTGATCCTCATTGGTCTGATTTAAGACTCCATTTGAGTGGTGATGAGTTTTTGAGGTGTGATTAAAGTGGTGAATGGGTTTGACTATTTATAGGGTGTGTGAATAGGGTGTTTGACTGTTTTAGATGGGTGTTGCTTGCGAACCGACCTTGGGTGCCTAATGGATTCTTGGATTAGTGGCCATAGGAATGTGTTGGTTAGAGTGTCTAAGAGGTTTGGAGGTGTTGAGTTTTGTGGGCTTTTGGGATATTCATGAATATGGATTTTTATGCCCGGACTCATCGTGATCTTTATATCGATTGGTAGCAATGAAAATGGTGGTGGGGTGTAGAGGGTCACGGCTAACCACAACAGGATTTGAAAATGGAGGGGTGTGTTAGTTTACAGTAGTCTTACAAAGGATGGTGATGGAGGAGGTGCCGTGGTAGGCTAACATGGTGACATGGTGGTGATCGCCCATAGAGCAGCTCGCTTGAAAGGTAGTATTGTTGTAGGTAGCTAGATTAAGGTTTTATATATGGGTGTCAAAATTAAAGATATAAAAGGTTATTTTTATGAATTTTCTATCCATCCATGTGTGTTGACGGTGTTGGTTTGATTTTCTGTGGGGTGTTAGGGTTTTAGGGTTTTAATTTGTGTTAGGGGTTAGGGTTTAGATAGTTGTATTCGGTTTTAGTATTAGTGTAGTGAAGAATTAAAGAGTTTGCAGACTTAGGATTAAGGTTTAGTGCTTAGTTTGAGAGGGTTGAGGGTTTAGTTTTAGGTTTTAGAGTGTGGAAATGTGGGTTTTAGGTTAATCGAAAAGAGGGGGGATTGTAGGAGGTTTAACAGGTGTGGAAGACGTTAGGTTTGTAGATAGAGATTTAGGATTAGGTTTAAGGGTTAGGAGGTCATGTATTATGTGCTTGTACTTGTGTTAAGTATTGGTATAGTAAGAGAGTTTAAAGACGAGAATAAGTTGAGGGAGATAAAAGTGACCTAGTTTGGACTTTCTTGCATTATTGCTAGTTGTTTCTGTGTGCTTTAATGTTGTGAGTAACATTGACTTGGAGGGAATAATATGAATTCAAATGTGGTGTATGATACTTGTTACACATGCTTTAAAGTCTTAGTGTACATTCATTTTATTTTTTGTACATTCATATAATTAGGGAGAGTTTTGATTGAGTAAAACGTAGTTACGTTTAATGCTTGTTTTGATATGAGACATTTTGAAAAGTACGGTGATTAAAAAATGGAATAAGAGTAAATTTGGTAAGGATGGTTGTAGAGTGAAACAATTATAGAATTGACATATTGTAGGTATAGTTTAATCATGATATTAACATAGATATAGATGGTTATTAGATAGAGGTTTGCATCAATGTGACGAGGCTCGTTGTTTACTTTAGATAATAATATTATAGAGTTAACCATATGGAAGGGAAATAAAAAAACTAGGAAAGAAATAGATTCCCAAGAAGAAGGTAGGAAAAAGGTTTGGTACGTAAAGTATGTAAGTAAGATATATACCCCAACGCATGATGAATAATACCGGAGGAGAGAAATTATGGGTTGTTATAAAAAATAAGCTTAGGAGAAAGATGAGTATACGAGATATAAGGGATAAATGGTTGATTTATCCTTTATAGTTGAATTGAGAGGATTTTTGAGCCGTTACTGGATGGGAAGCGTTTAGTGGTTTATGGTGAGTTGGTTGGGGGGGTAGGGATTGTCAAGGATGATTCTTTTTGTAATGAAGATCGGTGGAGACTCCAAGTTTAGTAAAAGGGTTTTAAATCTATACCTTACCTGGTTGGGGTTTATGAAGCAATAGAGGTGCTAGATATGACAATTTTGTGTGTAGTAAGATAGGTGGCGTAAAGATGGTGGATGACAAATGCAACCCAATAGCAACTAACAATTGTAATGTTAATAGTAAATAAGATTGTGCGATGATAGTTGAGTGACGATGAATATGTAAATGTAAAATATGACTATCAAAGAGATGATAAAATGTTTAAATTATCGAGCGACCCACCTTTGTTTTTAGCAAAATAGAGCAAGCGCAAAATTAGCGTTGATAAAGATCATCGATCCTTATTGATGAACCTACAAAATTCAAATGGGTTAGTACATGATAGAAGCGATTGAATAGAATAGCATCGCTTCACAGCATGAATTGTCAAACTTGTGTTTATATGTTTAGCCAACAAGTATGAGGAGCAAGAAACTAGTGTTTCAAGTATTATCACCAGGACGAATGACTTAACAAGTTAAATCAACATAGATAGACATGTGTATTTATGAACAAAAACATGTTTACAAATTAGACACACTGAAATAAGGGACATCGGGATGACGTATGATGCCACTAGTCTGTAAAGAGTCATGTTACTGGTTTCGTGAAAAATATTGAGAGAGAGAGAGAGAGAGAGAGAGGAATAATTGCCTTCATGGAGCGCTGTTAAAAGGAGCCTTTAGAACGAGCTAAGACGCAAGTCAAAATCGCCAACTCATTGGGGGATCTTTAATACCAAGTCTAATCTATGATCCTTCAATGTAAAGATGTTGGATTGAAAAAAGTTCAATCACAAGACTCCTCAGAGAATAACACCAACCAAACGGCAAATGCCTTAAATATCGAATAGTAGCAGACTGTTTTGTATGTGATACAACAGGGGAGAGACCAGGGACGGTTCCATGACGGCACAAATGGACATCATGGCTAAACCCTAAAATCCTTTCTGAAATCCCATAATCTCGAAATAAACCTTTTCAGACCTGTGTACCTCCGTAATTCTATTTTCAATGTGATCGCTTAAGATAGTGATTTAAAATTAGAAGTTTCTCTTATAATGCAGAGAAGGCTCATTGAAAGATTTTAAACGCTTAGATCTATAATTGTTTCTAGTATACCAAACAATCCTAATTCTAGGGGGAAGAATTGGAAAGGACAGAAGAAGCTGGATGAATTGATAAGAACATAGACTCTCGGAATACGCCAGTAAGAACAACGATTTAGATTACAAATGGGACGGAATGGGGCATTCAAGATATTTTAGAACATAAAGTCGCTATCTTGAAGTCATACGAACATTAATACTAAGAGAGCATTGTTGTGTCAGAAATAAGTTGCAATGGCCAAAACATGATTAATGACGACAAAAAAGGTATGTGCAAAAGGCAAAAAATAGATACGAGATACGGTTCTTTTGCATTTTGTGAGGTTTAGTTTATTTTTCTGAAACAAAATCACGAATGTGATCAATATCTTGGGTGATATATTTGTTCATTGTGTCTTGTTTGTTTGTATTTTGTGTTTGTCTTTATATACAAGAGAATGCAGAGCTTTCTTTGGCTTCCTACCTCAAGAAGGGAAGTCATTCATTCTAGAACTTTCTACTAAAGATTGACATACCAAAAATAACTTGAACATAACATAAGGGAAGAGGCAATATTAAGAGCAATATATATCAATTGTATGACAATATATATAAGGAATGATGACAAGTTGCAAAGATCATACAAACCATCTTTTATGCATGGATAAATTATTATGGACCTTCCATTTACGAATTAGATTTAAGAAATGCAACAAGGGATGTAACGCAAAGAATTTATTTGAATCATAGATCATATCCACATCCAAAACTCTATCAAGTTATCAATAATGTAGAGCGATACTCATGAGATTCATGTAACATGAGTCATCATATGATTCTAAATTATGTTTGTATTTATGCAAGCATGTTTAAACCTTTAAACATTTGAGTGTATCCAGAAGACACAAGCGATGAAAGCAAAAATGATGAAACAAAATCTTTTTTGTCTAAAGGGATTTCAGCTTTATTTTCAATTTAATCTATTAATTAGTCCAAACACCGCAAGATAAGCAAGTTCTTAAGATACAATAATAAAACAAGAATCATATAATCAACACATGTATATGCAAGAAAGATAGTCATGTAAAGATTATCGAGGCAAAGAAAAAAAAGAATTAATATGTTTACCACTAGTATGTGAAAAATTGTAACGCATAGTAGTGTATGACGCGGAGGAGTCGTGATTTTGGGAGAACAAGTTGGTGTGAAATAAGAACTTTTTTCGAGTGGTTTTTATGGAGGAATGACAAGATGTATAATGTCAATGTGTCACATTGTGTATGATAATTTTTTATTCAAAATATTTTTGAAATGTGCCCCTTAATTTTTAATTATGTGATGTAATAAAGAGCCAAAAAATTATTAAAAACTTTTTGGCTGGAGATGAACTCACCTCTTGGACACCACCATTCTTTTGGGCAATGAAATCGTTGTGTTTTTATTTATTTTTTGACATGACCAAAAAAACTCGACATTTGTTATTATTTAGAAGAAACCTCAAATCAACATTTAGAATTATCTAGACTTCTATTGGGACTTTTAAACTTGTTACAAAGGCATGGTGTTGACACAAGTTCTAACTCTTTATGGTTGAAATTTTACATAAAATTGCACATTGTGAAGATAACCTATTTTCTACAAAATTTCCATGAGTGTCCTTCCGATTTTATTACTCGTTGGCTAGCTATTGATGAACGAAAACTTCATGACTATCCACTTACTAATAACGTCTCAAAAACTTGTCACAGAGAATAGACTGTTGGTGCGCCATTCTAAAATATACACCCTACTGCAATGTATCAAAATGCGCACTATTTCCGGTTCTATATAACCGCAAAACGTTCCGCTCTCTACTGTAGGTCTCTTTTAGTCGAACAGATCAGACTAGTTTTGGGACCCGTTTTAAACTAAGAAAGTCGCAAGATTATATCTCACTTTGACAGTATCTGTTGAAAAAGATTACTTTATAAAGCGTAGAGAAAAGAGACATCATGAATAACTTATTTTAAAGCACCTGAGTACGCCTTGAAATGTGTTGTTTTTTGTGCGGACTGATAACTAGATAGAGTATATAGTTTGCCAATCCCACTTTAATGGTGCAATGATGGTCTACATTACCAATATTCTATAGAATAAAAGCACTTAACTTATCTTACTTTAGATCTTAAATCTTTAAAGAGTTGATATATGGTATAAGCATGGAATGATAAATATGCCTACCATGAAATACACAGCGAAAGCCTAGACATAAGATTTAGTACTGCATAGTCATTGAAATGGAGATAAGAAAGCTTAGACACTATAAGAGTAAAATGTTATCAAAAGCGGTTATTGATCTCATTGAAAACATCAGCTCATCCATAATGAGATGCAAAGAGTATACTAATATCAAATTAAGGTCAGCCAAAAGTAAAGAAAGAAAAAGTAGTAGTAATCATATATCAATTACACATTTTATAAACATTCATTTAGATACAGTTATAGAAGTGAGACTTACCATAAAGCTTTTCGGAAGAACATTTTAAAACAAAACTACTCAAGTTATCCACAAAATACAATGTGTTGTACAAAAACCATATTGTGACATGTTAAATTTTCTTGAAATCAAGGTATGACAGAAACAAAATGCGAAAGAATGATCAAGATTGGACACATATGATCAAAAAGATAAAACGTAAGGTTCAATTTGTCAATTTGAATCGTGTATAAGTTTTACAATCAAAACAATAATAATAATCAATGCAAATTAAGGGCTGACTATAGTCATTTATGCGTGACGGAAAAAAAATTAGTCTTTTCGCCCTTGCGTTTTGAATATAAGAAGAGTGGTATCTAACATAGATTGCAATTTAATTGGGGTAAACTCAATTTTTATTTGAAGTTAAGTCTCTAGCGAGTGAAGTTCAATTTCAATTTGTGATGAGCATACAATCAAAACAAATAAAAAATGCAAATTAAGGCAACTAGTCATTTATCGTACGAAAAAAATTCTTTTTGCCTTGCGTTGAATATAAAGATGTATAACAAGCTTGATTAATTGCAAAACTATTTTTATTTCAAGAAATGATGCATAAAAGTTCAAAGGATACCAACCAAAATTGTCTGACTAAAAAATTTAAGTTTGCATGTTGATACGAAACTTGAAATATTGGACACTTAGTAGTATTTTGAAAATTCGATTTACTTAAACTTATAATCAGTACCTCTAACTTGTTTTATTAGAAAGTATACTCAATTATCTTTGAAACGGTAGGTGGCACGACTCATACGGATTTACGGTTAAGTTTTTACAACCTTTTGAAGTTGATCAAATTTTTGCAAAACCTACTGTAGAACCGGCTCCGCCGGTTCCTTTGCCAAATGGAACCGGCTTTGTTAGTGAACAGAACCCTCGGTCTGATCAATTTTTCCAAAAACTCATATTTTGACCTGACAAAAAGGTTTAACACTTGGTAGGCTTTAAGGTAAGTTTACATAACAAATTTTGAACATTATCCAAGCTTGTATAACAAAGATATTCAAGAAACAAGACTTCTAAGAATAAAAAACGACATACTTTTCATATTAAGTCTTGCTTTTCGAATAATATGATACATGGATCGTACTCGGTTTTGAAAACCATTTGTTTTGAAAACAAGAGCCATAGAGCTCTGATACCAAATGTGGAAAACGTAGAGGGGGGGTGAATACGTTTTTGATTAAAATTTAAAACTTTCGTATCAAATATCTGAATAATCGTGACTTATTATGAAAATTATCGAGTATAATGGAGACCAATCAACAAGCAAGTAGCATAAGCATCAAATCACAACATAAGCATAATTAAAACATAAAGAAATAACAATATGTAAAGAGAAAGCAAACCGAACACGATGATTTATAGTGGTTCGGTCACGGAGCTCCTCTCCACCCTACTTCACTCCTCGAGTACCCAACTCGAGAGTTACTTTACTAGATCAACATGCTCCCTTTTCGGCAGAGGAAACCTTTCATAACGTCGCTTACACTTTATCTGGTACTAAGCTAAATACCGAGTCCTAATCATCGGGAGAACCAACCCATCGTCTCTTACACTTTATCCGATACAAGGTTCTTACACAAAGGATAGAACCAACCCAAAACCCCGTTATGTTTTATGGCCCAACTTAACAAACCTTGTGTTTTATGGCACAAACACATAAACCATCTATTCTAAATCAAATGATACAAAGAGCTGATGCAAATGTGTATACACTGATGATCCTAGACAAATGTGTCTAATAGATTTGAATGCCTAATCTAAATGAACTTCCATTGTTAAGAAGCCTTCAAAAGTATGATGATGAATAGATCTCCAATCTTGTATATCTTCATATGTATGTGCTTTGTGGTGGATGGAAATGGCAAGAACTCTTGCTTTGGTGGATCATCATTTCGGGTGTATGCATGGAGGATCATTTAGGGTATATGCTTACAACAATATGAGAGTTAGATGCATTATGATCATGGTGATTTATGTAAGAATTATTTACAGATCTAAGTGTGTTAAAAATGGTGGAAAAAGTGTGTTAAAAGTAGTGAAAAACGGATTGAAAAGGGTCCTTTATTTATAGGAAAAGCTGAACAGAACCGGCGACACTATAGCAATGGAACCGGCTTGTAAATCCAATGGAACCGATGACGCTCCTATGGAACCGGCTACTGTTCATCCGAATCAAAAAACTCTTTTGTAATCTTTGAGAGATTTTGCAAGATATAGATGATGTAAGGCCTGATGTAAATTACTTTTTATTTAAAAGAAAATAAACTTTGTAAAGATAAAAGGTTTAGTTGAATGCTTGTCAAAATAAAGTTTACTTGTAAAATATATTTAGGCGTAAACTTTAGTGTAAATATAAAAGTGATGCGTTTGTATAAAATGCAAAATGTGAAATAAGGTTTTGATCATAATGCAACATAACAAACATGTACGAACCTGTGTTGTAACATACGAGGATACGAGACGTCGATAGATGTTGATGTATGTTGAGACGAAATATGATTACGAGTAACTTGTACATTTAACGATATGTATTACAAGTCACAATTTTGTCATTATCAAAACAAACGAGAATGTGTAGATTAAATACCGTAATATTTGCACTAACAATCTCCCCCTTTTTGATGATGACAAAATATGTAAACGTAATATATAGTAAATGTAAAAGTTACTTGTATCCCCGTAATACCTTTTACATTACCTTCTCCGTTTACACTCTTCTCCCCCTTTTGTCGAAACAAAAAGGGTGTGTCCTTGGAGTTTAACTTCATTTCTCCCCGAAAAGGCGAGTTTGCATCATCCCTAGTGAAGTTAAATAGTCTACTCTAACCCCTTATGTTGTTGCATCTCTAGGTAAATGTCCTTGGTCTATAGCGGATCCACGGATCAAATTAGAAAGCTGTACCTACAAAACGGTTAGGTTCGTGCAACATAAAAATATAAAAACTATATGATGAAGAAGATTAGATGAGATGGCTTGATTTTGAAGAGTAAGAATGATGATGAATGCGTGCATGCTCCCCCTTGACGAGTGCTCCCCCTTGTTCGAGGCGTCAAGATATGATTAAAAAGCTACAAGTAAGAATTAGTGCAAAACTAGATTCGTCCTTGGACGAGTAAAATATATACAACAAAGTGTATATAAGATGCATGCTATAAAAGCTCGACGGAAGCTCCCCCTTGCTCGAGGACGTCAAGTATGATCCTACAAAACAAAAAATTAGTGCAATAATAGCTTTTATCCATAGATAAATATGTCATATACAACAAGTGTATAGACGACTCAATATGATTTCTTGACGAATGCTCCCCCTTGCTCGAGGGCGTCAAAATGAACCTACAAAAAGAAAAATGAATGATGCAAACTTCATCCTTGGATGAGTAAGCCATATACCACAAAGTGTATATGCTTGAACCTACAAAA
>BQNB010074623.1:0-31726 GCA_026074375.1 Tanacetum coccineum | reverse complement strand
AATGCGTCGTGACAACTTAATTACTTCATCCGAAGTATTTTAAGCATTTTTAATTAGCGAAATGCAAATTAAAATGTAACTCATTTCGAAAAATTCGTCAAAAAATCAAGCCCAAAACATTCTCCCTGTTGGCGGTCCGACGGCCCCTAGATATATCTGGGAGCGTCGGCAGCAGGCATGTAATATCTGTTCTTTCTTTTTCAAAATCATAAAACAAACACTTCCTTCTTCTTCTTTACCTATGACGAAACAACCAAAAACCTCACAAAACTCAAAATCAACATTCAATACTTCAATTCAAAGCAAAATCAACAAAGAACAACATCTATAACATCGCACACAACAAACAATTGAAAGTAATTTCATCAACTTCTTCCTTGATCTGAGTCTAGGGTTCTATTATGCACAAAATCAAAAATTAGGGCTTTTTAGTTTTTCATGTGTTTTTATGCAATTAAGAGTAGAAAAATACAATGTATAACTATTATGCTTCCCATATATGTAGGATTTGCATAATTGAGTGTTCTTGAAAATTTTTGACATGAACAAAAACCCCAATTAATTTTAGAAAAATTTCCCACGTGCAGGAGCATCATAAAATCACACATAATGAACTCATCACTGTTGGTCAAAATATATAACTAATATATTTTTCTACGCGTTTGGTTGAGCAAAATTAAAAGTAGTGTTTGGGTTATCTCATGTGTTTTGTTTAGAGTCGAGGTAACCGCACCTTCACATTTTTTGCATATAGACACACATTAGAAACCAAATTTCGATGTTCTTGATCTCAATATACACGTATACATTTTAAGACTGTTTTCTTTATAGGTGAAAAAGATGCGGTGATATGATGTGCAAATTCCTACGATAAATCTCACATAACTTTCTTTTCCACTCTGAAAATGTCATTTCTAAATATATCTAATCGACCAATCCATGAAGGATGAATTGTTGACGCAACGTTTAATCATAAAGTTAATCTAGAAGAAATTCTTCTCAACGTAGGATTTCAAACCTTCCTCCACTTAAGTGGAATCTTCTACCCTAAATTCATCATTAAACTTTATCAAACCTTCGAACTTGAACTAGTCGACGATCTTTGGATCATCTTTTTCGAAATTAATAGAAAAAGACCAGGTGCATCCTTTAGAGACTTTAAAACATTGCTTGATCTTCCTGTTGAAGGACATTGCTTCTATAGCAATGAATGATCCCTTAAGTCCATTATTCATCATAACAACACCAAAACTAATGATTCTCTTTACACTAAACTAATTCATCCTAACACCATAATATACAACGTCACCAAAAAGCGACTTAGCGGCTTCAAGTTCGCATTAGATTATCCATACAATCTCTTCACTGAAGAGATTTGTCATTATATCAAAATGACTATGAATACTTATTGTATATGCGTAATCTACACAATAGTATTAAGAAGAATAATGAATACTAAACTTTGATTTCTATTAATCTGCTAATATGATTACAGATTACTAACTATGAGATATGATTGTATGAGATGAGATATATATATATTGAACTCTTCTCTAACTATGTCGTGAGGGTTCCTTTTATAGAACAAGGATAAACCCTAACAGGCTTACAAAACGAGTAAAAGTTAATACATATCTTTTCCTACAATATCTCATACATATCTCTTAAACGGTACTAACTATTTTATACTAACGGTACTAACTATCTGAGCAGTACTTAACACTTTGTACTGTCAGTACTAACTATAACTATCGGTACTAAGTATATACCTAACGGTACTAAGTCAGGAATGTATAATTCCCAACAATCCTCCCCTAAACATGATTGTTGAACTTGTTTAACTTCATGTTTCTTCAGGTTAATCTTCTTAAGTTCTTGGAGGATGTATCCAAACACTTTAACACATCTTGATCTATGATCTTTAATAAGCTTTGACATCTTTTTGCAGTCCTTCTGCAACACGTCTTCAATAGTCAACATCTTGTCAGCAAACACACAACATCGTTTTCAGCAACAATCCAACTTAGTTGGCTTTGTATTTTTTTGGCAACTACCATCCATAAATGGATTTGATTTTTCCTTTACCAGTAGCCGTTTGCTCTGGGATAGTCAACTCTTTATTTCAAAATATGGTGAGTTGATTACCATACAGTTTTTGATAAACTGTCAACCATCAACGGAATTGATTTGTCTTTACCAAATACCGTTTTCTTTTGGACTAGCCAATGCTTCATTGCCATAACATGGTGCATTGATAAACCATATAGTGTTTAGCAAACTATCAGCTATCAACATATTTGAGTAGTCTTTACCAAGAACGGTTTGATCCTGGACTAGCCAACTCTTAACCATGAAGCAAGGTGAGTTGAGAACGCTATAATTTTTGGTAAATTGTTAACCATAAATGGATTTAAGAAGTCTTTACCACAAGCCATTTGCTTATGGACTAGCCAGTTCTTATGCCTATTAAGCATGGTGAAGTGGTGACCATTTGTTGTGTGGTGGTTAGCCAACACTCAAACCCTTCTCAATTCCATTTCTTCTTTACTCTTCATTCAGATGTTGTTTAATGAATCTTATCAAATCTAATGCAGCATACTTCTATACCTTGACTTCCATCTAAATCAAGCATTCTTTGCAGCAAATCCTTGGAGAGAGGATACCTTCTTTCAACCAACATATGAATGACTGTCCCATCTTCAAGCTCTAATATGTAAACTCCACAAGCTTCATATAATCTGCATCTGACAATCTCCCAATTTTGTTGATTATTTCAGAAGTCACTTTGATCATTTTCTCCTGTTGAGGTTTCCATCATTATCTTCAAATCTCCCCAAAGAATCAACTCATTCCATCTATGTGACTTCTGATTACTACTCTGCTATCATCACCAAGTCATACGAAGTGAAATAAATCTTGCCTGTCACAGAAATGGAAGGTACCTCCATTAAATATTGAATCCATTTAAGTTCCCATTGGCTCTAGTAAATAACAAATAGTCTCCATCTGGTGAGATACCATGTTTAACCTAGCAATGACAGTTTTCCGTCTCCATTTATTTCACTATCTTTGGTACCATCCAATGTAACAATCTTAGACTCTTTCTGTGGTTCATCCCATCATATCAACATCTTGTGGTCCTTTTCCTTTCCTAGCAATTATCATTAGATTACCACCTTTTCTCTCTTGTACCCTGCTTTGGCTACATCTGGCTCTGCAGGTACCATTGTAAGAACATCTTTCTTACAAAGCGTCTTCTTACTTGTCACAGGATCACAGCTCCTTCATTTGTTATTTCCTTAATCTTTCTTTCATCCTCATTGGAACTAATAACAGTGAAACTTTCATTAAACCTTTTCACTTTCTCATATAAAGCTTGTATTTCTTCAAAAGTTTTATTCTTTAGGTCTGAGTGTTTCTTGTTTCCAACATGTTTCAAGTAAGTCATCATCTGACTCCCTGAGCTGATTTTCTTATAGAGGTCTGGATTCTGTGGCAAGCACTCTTTGTTCTGCAAGAAACCTTCTTTGGGCTGCAATTGTGTCATGAAGAAATTTTTGCTCTTTCTTCCATAGTGAACTGCTCTCTCTCTCTTCTTCTTGAAGCCTTAATGCTAGAAGTCTATCAGCTTCAATTCTTGCTTTGATGTCATCAAAATCTTGTATAAGAGCAGCATTTATAGCTTCTTCTTCAGCTAACTTTTTTACTTCTTCTGCTTCCCAATCCTCTTGCATCTTTCTTGCAATCTCCTCATCATGAGCAAGCATCTTAAACTTCTTTTCAGATTCATTGATGTCTTCTGATTCAGTGTCAAATTCATCTTCTTCAATCTTTTTCTTGCCCTTGTCTTTAGGATCAACATCAGTTGGAAGAGCTATAAAATTGTAAGTGAGAGGAATCTTGTTGAAGTAGCTTTGGTCGTTTTCAATAGTCTCTACACCGTTGGCAGTTCAACTCCAGAAGCGAGCCTGTATCTCTTGAAAAAACGTTTAGGCTTGGTCGTCATGGTTGAGTAAGAACTTAGAAGCAATATTATTCTCTATTCAAGCACCACTACTCTTGGTATGAGTAATTGTTTATTGGAGTCTCCTATGACAGTATCACTTCTACTACCACTTCCAGTTTATGAATCAACATACCATTATATCCTATAGTTCTGTGATGCGTGGAATGTAGTTAGAAGACGGGGGGACGAGATCGAAGACAGAGCATCGCTAAGTACAACTGCCTAGCTAGGTTCTCTATTGTTACAAGTATAGTATCATGATTTATGTTTAACATTGTAGTTTAGTATTTGCATGCTAATTGAAATACTACTCTCCTTGATCACCATGACTATTATACTTGATCATATGTGCTAGGACTAGACTTGTTAGCATATTTGATTTGGCATATAGCTAGCTTATTGATTCTTAAGACATAGGATGGTTGCTACAAACAGCCATTCTATTCTTCCTTTTTCTACACAGATATGGAAAACATGAAATACTGGGAAATTTGCGTAGCTCCCAAAAAACGGCCCCTTAATACATGGGACGGCCCCCCAATATATTTGGGACCGTCCACATATTTAAGGGACATTCTTCAGCATGGTCATGGAAATTTTACAGTTTCCTCTTTTTTTGCTTAAAGGTAAAATTTATAAGCAGGAATAAAAGAATATAATACATGGCAAGCACAAAGTAAAAGTTAACTAGGACACATCCCTAATCAATAAACTTTGGCTGAAACAAAAAACATATGGCATTGGACAATCCCCAAGCTCAAGATACAAAACTGATAACATACATAATAAAAAAGACCAGGCTTACTAAGGCAAACTATGTGCTCTGAATACATCAAAAATACATTGGGACCAACCAACATACAATGAAACATCACCACACATAAAAAGCCAAATAGCAAGCTGAAATAACCAGAATACATGAGCATCCAACACCATATCCAAGCAAATAGATAACCATCAACAAAAGTGCATAGATAATGCCATCCAAATGAGTTTACCTCCTTAAAAAAACCTCCCTTAGTAAAACCAAACGGGAAAAACCTAACAAGAGGAAAAAAGAAAACAACACTTATTTGAACCTTCTTATAATCCTGAAGCCAAATAATATACATAATTCATTAGACCAAGTCTCTCATCAGCTTATCATCTTGATATTCTTCAAGCCACCAAATAAAATAAAAAACCTGAAAAATAACTTGACACAAAACAAAGTATAAAGGATTTTACAAAAGCCAAAAAGTATCTGATAACTCCTACCAACATCATATCCCACGGGAATAAGGTTACTAGAACAGGTCCTGACTCTAAACTCCATTCCTTTTTTATAGCAATCACAACCAGAACTCTTACTAATAAACCAAACACTCCTTATGAAGATCTTATAACAACTACGATATCAGGACTTGATGTGCACATGAGAACTTAAAAGGCCAACAAAACGCCACAAACCCATCATAGATATATGAACAAAAAACCCCTACAGATGACTACAAATCACTATCATCAATATTCATATCATCAATAAGCCCATAAGTACCCTTTAAACCTAATCTAAGAAGACCCCATATGTTAGCAGCAATACCAAATCCCTAGTTCATTTGACATTAAGACTTAATAGCTTTAATCTAAAAGTATTAACAATGAGATTGAAAACTACATCAACAGTCCTAAATTTGTTCTCAAATAGTCTAATATTCCTTTCCTACCAAATAAAGTAAACCGATGCCCCAAACACCAGCCTTTAAATCACACTCCATATATAATTATTAGCTTTTCTAATACATACCCCATAGATAACTTCAGCCCAAACATTAGATAGATTATCAAGTTTAGCCATCACTTTAATTCTACCCTAAATAATTTTAGCGAAATCACAACTAAAGAACAAATGATTGTAAGAGTCCATACATAATTTACAAAGAGGACAAAGGTTTTTCTACAAGTGAAACCACATCGAAAGTCTATCTTAGGTTTTAAGTCTTCCTTTTAAAGCAAGCCAAAGTATAAAATCATGTCTGGGTATACATTGAGTATACCAGACATGTTTATACCATAAAACATCAGGCATATCCACCCTAAAATCACTACATGCTTCTTTGACATTAAAATTCATTACCTCATTCTTTTTATTATACCAAACAGCCTTATCATCCAACTCATTTAAGACAACAACAGGTACATCAAGAACCTCTCTATTTTCTAATCCAGTATTAGGCCAAGACCCATCTACCATTTGTCAATCCATTCCACAATTTTGATCCTTATTCATCGAAAATCATTGATGACCTCAAATAACGTCACTTTATTATATCATTTTATCCATCCTATTTTTGCCCTAACTTTTATATAATTTTTGTATTATTTCGGGACTTAATTGCTTTAATGTTTATAGTTATTCAAGGGAGTGTTTTGTGAAGACGAGCTAAAAGGCGCATAATTTTGGAGCTAAACGAAGAGATTTAAAGATTGCTGAAATTTCACCAATACGCGTATCCAACTAAAGAGATACGGAATATTACGCCAAGACTTCACAAGAAAAACGCGTTTTGACCATTCCCAATTCGGCGTATCCAATGTTGTCTACATACGCCGTGTTATCCATTGATGATAACTATTCGAATATACAGTTAAAACAAGTAAATTAGGAATGATTTCAAAGACTTTATTACTGAACGTAGCTTCGCGCACTCTTAAGGAATCCAGCCCAATTAGCCGTATCGACCTTGATGGATACGGACGGTTATCGAGTCTTTTTTGGACACTATAATAAACAGACTCAAAATGCTCGTTTTCATGTGTGCAATATCACAGTCTTTATATCATACTCACTAAAAGAACAAATTTTAGATGAGAAGATCAGCCACCAAGGTCATAAGGCATTGATCTCGGAATCCATAGAAGTCATCGTGTGTAATTTTTATCTCTTAATCGTTAGATTTTTAATTGTTGGATTACGCCTTGTTAATTACAAATGGTTTTGTGGGATAATATCCTCAGGTATTAGCCCATCTTAATGAAAGTTCTTGTTTGGTTTGTTTTAAAATTGATTTCTTAATTTATCGTTTGATGTATAATTATGTTGCTCACCTCATACTTGTTTATGTGTTTGAATATGCGACCTATCATTCATATGGATCTAGTGATACGGACTAAGTAATCTGATACCCAGGATAGCTCTTCATATGTGTTTTATTTTATTGGACCATTAGGAGACAAATAAGTTATGTTTTGTCATTGAATTTGAGCTTAGTTGGACCGGTAGGTGACCCATTTTTGTTTCAGCAATCATGATCTTAATTTACTGATAAAGATTGGAATATTAGATACCAGTATATAAAACACGTCTAAAATAATAAGTGGTAGGTTTAAAAGTCCCGTGGGCTTAGGTTTTAACAGGATCACACTGCTTTAATTCTCTAAAGTTAGATTATAATTAAACTGAGGGTGCTTTATGCGGATGGGTTATATTATGACAGGATTAATCGTGTTCTAGTGTCATAGGATGATGTCCGCCTAAGTCTTAGAGATTGATATGCCGCTTCGAGTAAGTAAATCATTGTACTAAACAAACAAACCATCATTTGAACCGGATTTAATATGCTATACAAGTTTTTCTATCATTTGGCTTGTATCGCTTTTCTATCTTCTGCTTTTCTATCTTCTAATTTTCTTCTTTTGTGTTTATTGTGTATTGAATTGGTATTTGTTTCCACCAAACATGTGCCAGTCTCTCAGGCTGAAAACCCCCATATCATTAGACAACGTACATAGCATAGGTTTAACCGGTAAATAAACTAATTAAAATACTGATAGAATATAGGATTAATTTTCCACTCTTAGTGTTCGACACCCTACTTACCGCGAACTCCATCTTGACCGGGTACACTGCTCGTTAAAGTGTTGTTTTAGGTTTGTCGGCTAAATATAAATTTAAAACTTGATAATCAAATAATTGACCCTACACGACAGCACATCAGGTTTTTGGCGCCGTTGCCGGGGAGTGAAATAATTAAACCTTATTCTTATTAGTATTTCTAACCTTTAATTAAATTAATTTAGTGTAATCTAATTATTTAAATTTTGTTTGTATTTATTCGCATTGTGTGTTTAAATTGTTTGTTTAAATTCTCGCATTTAATTGTTTTTTAATAGTATTCTGTTCTGACTGATCACCTGATACGCAGTATCCACCAGTTGGATATGACGTATCAAACCTTCTGATCAGGATAGCGTATTGAGTTTCATAGTCTAAACGGCGTATCTGTTCTCCAAACAATACGGCGTATTCCATGAACTCTATACGGCGTACTGACATTCAACAAACCTATACGGCGTATTCAAACTAATTGAATACGGCGTATTTGTTATCTGATACAATAAGCAATTCGATCTTCTATATCTTACTAACAATTTCCTCCATTCTTGAGAAAGTGGTGATCGCTTGTCGCAACTCAGGATGGCACCAAGCTATGATGACGCAAGAAAAAGGAATGGAGAGCATAATAAATCACGGATGATCACAACTTCCGAACTAAAAATCAATGATGAATTCTTGAAAATATTGCAGGACAACGCCTTCAATGGCATGGATGGAGGGGACGTTACCGATCACATTGCAAAGGTGCTCGAAATAACTGAATGGATTAAGATGCCTAATGTGGAAAAAAACAAACTACGATTACACGTCTTCTCAAAATCACTCTGTGGAGATGCCGAGAGATGGTGGAACAATGAAATAAATGAAACAACTATCACCTGGAGCGAACTGAACGATAATTTTTTTCATAAATATTACCCATTGTCCCATACTTGCAATAGCAAAATCCCTGATGACCTGGACAACGGAACGGATTACTTTGAATTTATATATTGGTTGGCATCAAAGTTTGACAATTATTGGGAGATTGACAAGAATGCCAAAAATGGGCTATGGGAATTCTATGTGAATGAACGTGCTAAAGGAACGATTGGAGACCTCGACGAATACAAAGAACCATGCAAAAGGACATGTTCGGATACATTTTATAAACCCTATTTAGACGCACAGGAAGCAAAAGACATCTACGAAGTTATTAATAGGGAATATTCTCCGATACCAATCCCCGCTCGCCGCGACATCGATAACCCAAACGAACTATGCAGAACCGAAGAATTCACAGTCGTACGACATTCGATAGGGAATGATGAAGAATTCGTTACTGTGGGTCCAAGCAAAATTAATACTGTTGAAAGAACTCCTGGCAGCATGTCTTGCATCTATCACGAACTCTTCAACAAGAAATATCGCGGATGGGAAGTAACACGGACAAAATGAAGGAGAAAAATGTCAAACTTAAAGACCAGCTGAAACAAAAGTGCTTCCTGTGAGACAACTCGGTCATTTTAATTTTTTGTCGCATTTTAATTATTTGTTGCATGAGTCTGTCTTCCCAGACACTCTATACGGCGTATCGAACCCCTCTGGATACTGCGTATAGAGTTGTCTAGACGTTATCAGTTTTTAAAACTTAATATTTAATTTTCAGTAATTTAATTGTTTCTACAGGAACAATACGGCGTATCCTAGGGTTTGGGATACGACGTATTGATCCCTGTACAGTTGTGTGTTTAATTGTTTTCTTGTACCATTATAGCGAGATAGAATTTGCACTTGTCTTCTAATCTTTTATACAGGACCTTGCTGAAACTATGATATGGTATATGCTGAAAAAGACATGTGTTGAACTTATCCGGGCATGCTGAAGCCCTAGTCAACACACTTTTTGCTCAAGGACTCATCTTGGAGAATTATCACGAGCAAAACATCAGGGAGTTTTCCGTTCTAATTCTATTTTCCCTTATTATTTAATTGTTTTATCTATACAACGAGGACGTTGTATAATTTAAGTGGGGGGATGGAGAATTAGAACGTACTTGTCTTCTTTTTACAAAATAACATGCAAAGTGCTTAAAAATGCTTAAAATCGGTCAAAATTTAAATTATTTCAGCATGACTATTTGTAAAATCACGTAGATACATTACCGAGCGCACTATATACCCATGATACATAATGTTGATAATTAAGCCTATTGCCGTTTCAAACTGTCTTTTAAAATTCACAAATATTATTAGTGTGTCGTGTATTAGTGGACTTAGAACTTGCCTGGTAATCACTCAAGAGCGACCATGATTAGTACTATGTATTTAAATGGAAGAACATGTTCATACTGATAAATTTCGAGGAATTTAACCATTTTAAACACCCCCATTTTTTTACAATAGTATCAGCGGAAGCTAATCCTAGGTATACTTCATAGTACAACAGTCACAATCATAGACAATGACTCAAAAGCGACGTTTTTTAAAAGATAAGATATCATTCATTAAAATCAGAGTTTTACAAAGGCATGTCCCCAAAATCTAAGAACATCAAATGTGAATGAAAAAAAGTTTTAGCCATCTTCAAGTCCATGCCACTCTCCATGCCATAAGTTGCATAAATTACATGTGATAAACATCAATAAAAAAGAGTCAACACAAATGTTTGATTGGGAAATTTCATAGTTTGCAATGTAAAAGTTAATACAAGACATTAGTGTGAATAAATGTACGAGCACAATCAATAATAGAAAAATAGTATTAATAGTGTTCAATTATTGTATCTATGCATCATTGCTCACATATATTAAACTTAATAAATTCCAGAGCTTCCTACTTGAGATCACATACTAGGAGTCACTATCAAAAGAGATACTAGGAGCTATTATCCAAAGAGATGTTGGGAGATATTACCCAAAGAGATATTGGGAGATACTACCCAAAGAGATATTAGGAGCGATACCCAAAGAGATATATTAGGAGATACTACCTAAATAGATATGTGGTAGATACTACCCAAAATATAAATCCATGTACCTAGGCAATAATATATCAGGATAGCATATAGTTTAGAAAACACTTGTATTCATGGTTTATAGCAGGTATTACAGGTTTATAAAGTATTTAAAAGATTGAAATGTGAGGTTATGAACTCATTAAGTCTTTGAAAAGTAATCACATTGTGATAAGATAAACGAGTATGTAAAAGAGTTTGTTAACAAGGCATGTATCCCTCACGCGGTTCTATAAAACTGGTAATTAATAAAGGCGCAGTTATGAACTTCAACCTGATAGCTAGTTTTGTAATAAATATTTCTAAAATGAAAGCTGATGACCGTATCACAATCTTAACAGGAAGGATAGATATCGAAAAATGATAGTAAACAAGCCAGGTCACCAACCTAGATAATAGTCAAATCTTAGGAAGATTGTACTCCTAGAAATTTAATTTCTAAGAGTTTAATATTGTTATGAGTTTGATTGGAGAATTTTGTAATTAATGTATCACGACACCCGTTCGTCCCATCATATTACAGAAGTCATTCATAAACTTTAAGGAGCTAGGGCACTTTAAATCGTAACCCAACAACTCATGTTAGACATAATACCAAGATGAAACCCTTAATAGAGACGCACCCTATTATTTTTGTAAAACGATATAGATTCAAGACAGGATTTTTAAAACACATCGATGATGAACTTTTATAAAGTTATAACATAATCAGTTTAAAAAGGGTTTTTGCTCATAACTGGAAATGACAAGCACGACAAAGGCGTTAATTAAATATGTCTATAAAGGTTTTGAACACATTTCTATACTTTTTCAAAATGTTACATTTTAGACCCTTAAGAATGAAAAATGGCAAAATATACCCTTGGAGTTTTCCACTTTTACAAGTTTTGGTCCTTCTAGTTTAAAAAGATGTCCAAAGTAAACCTTGTAATTTGAAGTTACAAAATAGACCCCTATATTATAACTTTGATAAAATGACATTTTCAGTCCCTTTAGTTATAAGTTTCAGAAAGTTACGATATATACCCTTTTGCATGAAAAATGTATCGTTTTTAGTCCAAAATCCATAATAATGATTTTTTCAATACAAAAAGTAATTTACAGGTTATAGCTTATTAATATAAGCTAAAATATAAAGGTTTAACGTAACAGAAGTTCAAAATAACGATTCGTTAAGCAAGAAATCAAAACGGGTCATTTTTAGGGTTTTTATCAAAAACACATAGGTTTAAGGATTCAAAGCTTCAAACAAGAGTTCATGCATGATCTTAAGAGTATTATAAACATTCATATACAGATTATAAGCTTATAGAACAAGATCTTAGGCTTACTTGAGCTAAAATGGGTCGAAAAGGGTTTTTATGATCCGTACGCCTAGAAATGGTTTTCAAACTCACCAATTTTTCCTTGCTTCGGACTTCTATTTATGAGCTTAGGACTTCTCTTGACATCTATTACTGCTATGGGAAGTGATAGAATTCCATTGTGGGTAAGAGATGAGGATGTGGGGGATATTAAAAGAACATGTTTTGGTATGCCTTAGTATTTTTAGCACTATGAAACACTTAAGAACAAGGTTTTCCTTGTAGGACCAAGGTGTTAGGACATGTAGAGGGTGACTATTAGTAGCTAGGAGGTGAGTCTTACAAGCTAGAACTAGCTAGGATTGAAAGGTGGAAGGATTTTGGGGTGTTTGTGTGTTTGGCTAGAAATGAAACAACAAGGTGATGATGTAGCTTCTTGGTAGACATGGAATGTGTTCGAGGTACTTGTAAGCTGCTATGGAGATGTCATGGGTAGGGTGCATAGGGTAAGGGTTATGAATCATCGGTAGGTCCTAGACGTTTTAGGGGTTTTGGGTTTGATTTTTACATGCTATTTTTGGACAGCCAACATTAGTCTCGGTAATTTGGTTGCCATTTACAAACCGTAACTTCATGAACCTCAAACCAGTGAACATGGTTAGATATTTGAGTCCTCTACAACTTTTAGTTTTACATATTTAGGGTTACTTATACAAAAATTTAGAGATAATAGCCGTTTACTACAGGTGTGCAGAATCTGCGCACCTTTACCATATCTGGCTATAATTAATTCATCAGATATCGAAGCGGGTTGATTCCACCAGGGGGAAAAGATGATCACAAAGGCAAAACATAGGGCTACAGACTTATTATTTTTCACTTATATCCATAACCTAATTGATTTTTTCTCAGTTCCTATGTTTTATCAACCAATTAGATTTCTTGAAAACTATGAATTAGTTTAAGGGTGTAATGGTTTGCTATGGTTTTTATTATTTTAGGTTTAAGGGTTAATATAATTAGGGTTTCTAATTAGGTTAGCAAGTTATGCATTGTGATGTAAAAGTACCTTGTGTTAAAGTAGTGGTAAGATATAAACATGATTTAGGAGGTAAAACGACCTAGTTTGTATTTCATGCACAATTGACTTGTACATTGGGCTTTAGAAAGTTGTAACTTGATTTAGGAGGGAAAAGATATTCAAATGTTGTGCATTGATACTTGTATACATGCTTTAAAGGCTTGTACATTCATTTTATATGTATACATTACATATAATTAGGGTTTTGATGTAAACGTTAACGTTTAATGCTTGTTTTGAGATAACGCTTTGAAAAGTACGTTTAAATGAATAAATTACTTGGTAAAAATGATATTAAGATATTGACTTGACATATTAGGAGGTTTACATGATATAGATATAGTAGCATTGGTAGGTTGTGTGAACTTGTTTAGTTTGCTATGTAAACAATGTTACATAATAGAATGTAATAAAGCAAAAATTTTCCCTGTAAAAATATGATCATAATGTAATAAGTAGGTATTTCATTGATGAAAATTTCGGGTTGTTATAGTCTCCCTCCCTTACGGAAATCTCGTCCCGAGATTTAGTTCAATGCCGGAGTGATGTTAAGGAATGATTATGAATTGTAAGAGAGTTGCTAATCATGTTGGATATAGATTTGGAAATGAAAAGATGATAACTAGAGACTTAATTGTATAAAGGTAATAATGATAATGATTAAATGAAGAAAAGGAATTATTTATACAAATGGATTGAAAGAAAATTGTTTGTACGAATACCATACTTAAGCCTACTCATTTATAATTTTTCATTTACAAACAGAGGCGTCCCAATCCTTGTAACTGAGAATTTATAAATTTATAGTTTGGTGATTTATAATTTCCTTATTCAAATAAAGAAGCGTCCTAATTCTTTTCAATAAGATGATTATAAATCATCCTATTTAAGCATAAAACATGATATTAAAACGATGTTAAGTAAAAGATGTTTCCTTGGTGGTATGATTTTCCAAAATTAATGAGGAAGAAAGTAATAAGAACAAAAATGCACATTATGATCCAAAATCCACGCTTGTAGAAATTGCATACAATTCCTCCTTTCTTAATAAAATATATGAAGTTAGTCTCAGAAGATGTTCTAACGTGTCTCTTGTTAAAAGAGTAGATAAGCATATCATCGATGAAAACCACTATTTACAATTGTCCAAGTAGTTACATACCTGATTCATGAGATCCATGAATATAGTAGGCGCGTTTGTTAAACCAAATGGCATTACTTGAAATTCATAGTATCCGTGTTCTTGTTCTGAAAGCAGTCTTAGGAATATTTTTATCCCTTACTCTCAGTTGATGATAACCAGATCTTAAATTGATTTTCGAGTGAACACTCAAACCTTGAAGTTAACCAAATAAGTCATCGATTCTGGGTAATGGGTAATGATTCTTTATAGTAAGTTTATTCAACTCCCGGTAATCGATACACATTCTGAAAGATAAGAAGAAAGATGGATCTCCTGGACATATACGTTTTGGTTTTTATACAGGATATGAGATTTAGTCGGGTTTTGCTTTGGTCACCTCGAATGATCAAAGTTTCACCGTTGATAGGAATGTGGATGATTTTCTCTTCCCAGAGAATTTTGGCATGATACTTGGATAATCAATCTTTACTAATGATGACGTCGAAATTACCAAGTTTAATTGGCATAAGATTAATTTCGAAAGGTTGGTTTAACAAAATCAGGGTGCAACCCTGGATAATGGTACTATGAAATAGTGAGGTATAAAACGGAATTGTATTATATCATGAACAACTTGCCTTTATACTTTACATAGTCAAGATTTGACAAGTGTTTTTATTTATACCACACATCCTGTTGTTAGGTTCTATAAAACTATAACTAGTATCTTATCTAGTAGTCCGAGGGTCCTTTGTTTCTGCAGTTCTTGGTTAGATGACCTATCTTGTTGCAAGTTTGACACTTGACAGTGCAAGGTCCTATGTGATGTAGGGTGCATCTTTCACACAAGGGATGGATTCCTATATATCCCATGGTGCAGTAAAAGTCCTGAAGGTTTTCTTATTTCCACTAGATGAAATAGATACACTAGTTTGAGGAGAAAGAGGGGATGGATTTGCTTCTTAGGTGGTAATAATTCTTCAGGAACAAAGATATATCAGGGGTCAAATAGTAGTGATGGTGGTAATACCGGAGATAGAGTCAAAATAGCTGGTGGAGTAATAGGATCTTGTGGTGGAATAGGTGATGCGTACACGTTCTTCAAATACGGATTATTATAGAAAAGTTAGAATGTTGGTGGGATCATACCATCCCTAGAATCTTCTGAAGAGTTATAAGAAGTGCTTCCACGCTAAGCTGACGAAGTCTGAAGTATAGTTAATGAATATAGTTTGAAAAAGCATTTTCCATATCGAATTCAGAATGAAGTGATAGTAAAGAGGGACGAAAACATGGTATTATCAAATATTCAGAGGGGATGGAAGTTCCAAGAATTATAAGGTATTGAGTGAGATGCTTGAAGACTTTGATAGACGGGATGTAGAGGAATTGTACAGACTAGTCAAGGAAAAGTATAGTGCTTTAAGACTGGAAGGATTTGATTTGATACTGTGGGGAGATTTATATACTCTATTTGAGTCTGATGAAGAAGATGAGATTTGGAAAAATCAGCATGAATACAATTTGATAAGCTGGAGATTATGTGATTTTTGTGGTATTCACATTCTGTTGATGGAAAATGGGTTAGCAATTCATATGCTGACAGAGAAGAAATATCCTTTAAGTCAAGAGCTGTTGTCAAAGATGTTAAGTAAGAAATTAGAGGTTGATCATGAGAGTTCACAGGCGTTTGAACTTCTAAGGTTCATAAGATCTCAAGTACAGAAGTAGAAGAAATGTTTGAAAGAATCATCAGCAAAGGAAGAAGACTAGAAGATTTAATTCAGAAGAAACTTGATGATTTGAAGGACAATCACAAGTTTAGGGGAGGATTGTTAGGAATAAATCTTCACAAGACTTAATACTGCCAAGGTATAACTAACAGTACTAATGGAGTTAGTACTGCCAGTACATACTTAGTACTGCCAGTGTTAGTTAATACTGCTAGGAGAAAGAGTTAATACTGCTGATGGTCAAAGCTGCTGACTTGGAGATAAGTATGCATGGAGATTATTATGGGTTGTTTGTAACTGATCCTAAAAGATAGGTAGTTAGCTTTGTAAAGGACTCCTTGTGTTCTATAAAAGGAGATCCTAGGTTTAGATATATATACACTTAGACGAATACTTTTAGAAATAGATTGTGATAGCTTCAAGGTTGTAACCCCAGTACTACAAGAGTACTCGTATTATTATTCTAATAATATTGAAGCAGTTTGTTATTACTTCATTGTTTGTTTGTTTATTACTGTTCCATTGATAAACATCTCTAGAGTATCAAAGTGTAGATTCCGCATACACTTTGGTATACATACAAAGTCTCAACCATTGTTATTTTGGATTCATCCAAGGTAACAAACACTTTACTACGTAAAGAATCGATCAAGGCGTGGGATCAACAAGTGGTATCAGAGCCTGTGCTTTGAGAAACTTTGATCTAGGAACAATGGAGTTGGAAAATTCTCAGAACAATGCGTTGGCAAAGCTTCCCATGCTCAAACTAGGAGAGTATGAGATGTGGGAAATCAGGATCAAGCAGTACTTTCAGATCCAAGATTATGCGTTATGAATCAATAAATCACCGACACACTCATAATAAAAGGAACCAAGCATAAAATACATATGTTATATGTAGGCTTAAAATCCTTACATATTTACTGGAATGGTTATAAATGCGTAACTAATGTCATCGACCCCGAGTCGGATTTGCTCTATCAATCGGGACACATATTTGATTTCAAAAACTTTATTTATTTACTATGTTTTATTCTAATATATTAACCTCGGTGGCAAAAGAAATTAGAAATAAGATTAGATTTTTAGATTACCGAGGGCGAACAAAAGTTAAAAATTAATAATGAGTCTAATTTTTAAATTCATCCCCCCCCCCCCCATACACACACTTAAGTTGAGCAATATGCATATTTAGAAAAAAAACTTAAAGATAGGAAAATGAGAAAAATAAATATAAAAGAAATGAGACTTCCCATGATTCTTAAGTTCTCGATTGAGTTCTGAAAGATATGGCGCAAAACAGAATGCCAAGCATGAGAATTCAACCATATATAATATACCAATCCAAATATATGTCACATCCCAAGTGTAAAATGCCAACCACCAATCTAAGCTCTACCTATTTATTTAATTTGCAAACAAAACATAAAATACTAAAGCGCACTTTCGTAGGCAACACGATTGCATTTAGCGTATGCAACAAGCCTTTAAACCCCTCGGTATCTCGAGTGGACGAGTTATAGTCTCGTGAGGGTTTTCAGCGAACACACCCAAAAAATTTGTAAAAAATATTTTTGTATATGAAGTGACCAAGTACGGCCGACATCGCACTTAGGAAACTGCAAAGTTTTTGTTTTTGTTTTTTATATATATATTTGTTTTTTTTATTTATAGGTTTAATTATTATTATTAATTTTTTTTTTTTTTTTTTTTTATTATTATATTATTAAAAGAACTAGGATAAATTACAAAAGTTTAGAGGGAAAGCCGAGATACTATCTGAGCCTCCACTCCTTTAGCAATAGCAAAGCTAATCCTATTAAAAATATGAACAACAGCACGTGCCCCAATGTCCTGAGCCATAGAGAACTTTGGATCCGCTTCAACAATGTAACCGCGTCTGCCTCTAATTCTCCCAAAGACGAGAAAGAGAAGGGAAGAAACCCGTATTCAATAGCTGCATACTTAGCCATATACTTAGCGCGTTTACGCTGTGCAGCATCAATCACGGCCCGACCGGGTATGAAATCAACCATCCCGGTTTGTGTCAAAGGTGAAGATCCAGTCAGATCCACACACACATCAAGTCCTCCATCCCACGAGTAAAGTAACGTATCTGCTTTTAAATGTTGAGGGTATGGTTCTTTTGGTATGTACTTACGGAATGAATATTATTTTGATTTGACCACGTAATAGCCCCTTTTTGTTTTTGTTGTTTTAATAGGTTGATATTTTTCTATTTTGTTGTTAATGATGATAGGAGGTGGTGGATCTTTTTAAATTTTTGAAGGATCATCAGACTTTTCACTCATGGTGAATACGGCATTCACGTGCTCAGTTTGAGCTGGTGGAGGTGGGTTAGTCATATCGGTTTGTTCTGAAGAGATGTTTTGTGATTTCGACCACTCATCTATTTTTATTTCCATGTTTTCATAGATAGTTTAGAAATTCTTTTCGTTTTGCTTCATATTTAGAATTATATCATTAACATTGTTCTTGACAAACATATTTGCAACTCTTTGACCATCCAAGAATTTTGTGATTGATTTTTTAAGATCTGTTTTAGATTGAGGTTCTTGGTTGACGGTTTTAGACTTTTTGTTGGATAAAACACCGGTGGTTTTACCATCGTCTTTGTCAAAAAGTTTGTCATGATCGGTTCTTTTGCTACGGATATAGATTTTGAAATCTTGAAGATCATTTTTCACATCATTAACTAATTCTGTCAACGGTTTTCAAAATCATTATTTGATTAAGGTCGATCATAGTGGGGTTGGTGAGAATACAAATCATGAGGATTTTGGTTTTGATAACCTCCAGATTGGATGTAATTTGTTTCATGATGTTCACACATCGACGTGTCATTTTTCATGTGCTTTTTAGCTCTGGAATTGAGCTAAAAATTGAGCTCTGTCATTTTTCATGTGCTTTTCATGTGCTTTTTAGCGAAGTATACCATTGTTATTATTCTTACACATCTCTTCTTTTAAGCTCTGAAATTAAGAATCCATTTTTATTATTAGAGCTTCCAATTTTTCCATTATTCGATAGTTATCATCATTATTGCTACTTCCGTTGACGAAAGCAACCAATTTTTGATGATGTTCATTTTGAGATTTAGTGGACGAATCAAGTTTAAAAAGGACTTTGTCCTTACGAAGTTAAAAAGCTTGATTTGGAGTTTTGTAGAGGAAGATTCCTTCGGTTGTTCTGTCCAGGATTCCTTAAGTGGATTCTTCTAGACCGTAAAAAAATATTTGAATATTAGTTCTTTTGGTCAGACCATGCCCATGACATTTTTGAAGCATGTTTTTCAGTCGTAATCAAGCGTCGGTTAGACTTTCACATACATTTTAAGAGAAACGTCTTTTTTAAGTAATACACATTCAAATAACGAAGGTGGAAAGAATCTGCTTATAAAAGCTCTTCTCATTTGATCTCACGATGTTATAGAATCTTCATTAAGTTCTGTAAGACATAAGAAACACAAGATAAACATGATCCGAAGGTCGGGGAGGCCAAATAAGTAGTTAGCCATTTTAGAGAGAGTGGAGAGAGAAAGGAAAGATGTGTGTATTAGCTTAAAAGAGAAAAAATACACACACTTATAAATGAGACCTCACCCATCCTTAGAAGTAAGGAGGGGGTATTTATAGCCCATACAACAATAAACTATCTAAACATGTCATTATTAGTCTCTGTGTTGTGTAGCCATTTAATCTAATGTAATTCCGTAAATGTCGCTCACATTTTAAGGCTAACAATTTCCCCCCAATGTGGTGACATATGGAATTACTTATAATATTCCTAACAAGTATAAATACAACAAAATAAAGTCTTCCAAAGCGCTTCCAATGCTGAAGATGTCTTTTGTGTCTTCTGGTCTTCATACTTGTACTCCAGCTTGGATCTTCTGTGTCTTTACTTGTTGAAGAAACACTGTAATATGTATAAAGTTGATTAACTTCCCCACAATTCACACTACATGCCTTGAAAAGCTTTCTTCATACACTTCTTTTTGACGAAGTTTCTAAATCAGCTTTCCCCCAAACCAATAACCCTATCTTGAGCAGATTTGAAGCTTTGATGAGACTTTTACAATCTTCTAACTTTGTCATTAAAGTGCACAATGGAATTTTATAGAAGAAGAAGTAAACCACACCAAATACTACTGCTACTTGTCATTAGGTCTTGCTGATTATCTGTTCGGGGGAACATGTTAAAGAAATCAGCATCAAATCTTCTCACGTATGCAAAATACTTCACACAAACTAATCAAATGAAGTAGAAACCATAATACCAGTACGAATCTACAAAACCAATATCTTCATTGACCCGTAAAACCACACCACGTACACGATCTTCCCCTATGATGGTGAAGATATCTCGGAAGCATCATTATCATGTATGCTCATATACTCGAGATGATCATGCCTTAAGCAAAAATCCTGAAAAGTTATGAATGTCGTTGAAGAACTTTGAAAATTTTGCTAAGACTATGAAGTACCATTGTCGTTTAATAGCCCCAAACATATCCCATGAGAATCAACTGCTGATCACGTCTCTACTCTTGATTCCTTCTGACTAACTTACCAACCTCGTATTTTGTCGGCTATCTGTTGTGATCACTGATGAAGTAAACTCGATATTCCAAACTTGAAACTAAAGTACAATCCCCCAAATTTGTTATTTAAGCTAGCACTGTTGTTGATTGAAAAACGGTGCAGAGAGTTCGTGTTGTCAACTTCCCGAATCCCTAAGCAGCTTACACCCAATCAAAGTATAAGACATACAACACCTCTTGAAACCATCCACATCTGCATCTGCGTGTGACACTGAGCACTAAAACGTAACTCCTTAAAGTGATAGCTATACACTATGAGTACTACAATGTAACTCCTTAAATCAGGTATAACTAGATAATCCAAGTCTTAATCATATTCTTTCGTACTCAAGCAAGTCATCATTCGATAGAGGGGTTTGAAGAAAAGAATTAGAAAGTGGAAGGAAGGCTCGACGATGAAATAAGTAGACGCCTTCGTGAAATCTAACTTCAATCTCAAATACGAAATACCAAATCAACTCCGTAATCGCTTGTCTTTGAAGTACCAAAACTAGTCGTTTGTCGTTTATGTGTATCAAATGAATGATCTTTTTGAGTGTAATGTATTATGTTTGTTTTGTTGTTGGTTATGGTTTAAGGTTTGATTGCTCGTTAACTAAGGACCAACGGTGAAATGAATTTTCGTTAAGGTGTATATGTTGTCGAGTTAACGATGGTTATTAATCATACTAACGAAGGACTTTTGGTGAAAGATGTTTGTCGTTAAAGGGTTTAATTAAAAATAATTATATTTCAATAACCAAGGACTAATGATGCAAATTATGTTTGAGGTTCACTTGATTGACCTGGTTTGCTAGCCTGGTTATATAAAAATAATGTCGCAAGAGGGATTCGAACCCTGGCCATTTGTGTCGTGTGGAGTAGCAAGCTGATAAGCAACTGAGCTATGATAGCTTTTGTGTATAAGTTCTCCTTCGGTTGTATTTAACAACATATTCGGTTGTTATATTTTCAGATTCAGTTGAGTTAACAAATTGTCACTCGGTGACAAAAAATCTGTGATGCCCGAATTTTTGATTCGGTGGAATTTAAAACTTGTCATTCGGTCACCTGTCAATTCGGTCATTTATTATCTTGTTCTTTGGTCATTTATTATTCGGTGGAGCATTTATTTTGTCCTTCTCCTAGCTCGACCGAACTTGAGGTTCGGTTAACATAACCGAATATAAGGTTTGGTGGTGTAGCCGAATTTAAGGTTTGGTGGACAGAATCTCAACCAAGGATCACTTGGCACGAATCAACATAAGATTCGATTTTTGTAAAGAGTAGGATTGATACTTTTGAATTAAACATGGTTCACACGTTTTTGAGTACTATCGTGCAACAAAACTAGGATCACTAGTTTGTATAACCAAAGTGGTTCGCACAATTTCTTTACTAAGGTGGTTCACACCTTTTTTGTTACCGACCAAACGAGACTAAACTCACATAAAGCACATGAATAAACAAGAAAGTTTCAAACTTTTTGATCTAGAAATGTTTTTCACACATAAATAAGCAATAAATTTACAAACTTTATAAAAAACAAAGCTTAAAAAATGATTTTTTGAGTGTTTTTCTCAATATTCAACCCAAAAAACACTCCTTAAAAACGAACCATATAAAAAACTTTTTTAAACCACAAAAACACAAATCAAATCTACCCAAGGCGATTGATACCACATGTAGGACCAAATATTTATTTCATTTCACATATAGAAGATAAGAGAGAGAAAGAAATTTTAGAGAGAGAAAGAGTATTAGAGAGAAGGAGGAGAGAAAGTGAAAGGAGGATGTAATATTAGAAAGATGAATGAGAACAACAAACACCAACCCCCTCTCCAACATAAGGACGAGGGTATAGACAGGACATTATGGGTAAGGGAATAGGGTTTAGAGTAGAGGATGGGTTTCGGGCTCCGGACATTTGGTTAGGCTTTGGCCCATAAGTATACATATTAGCTTTGACTCGAGCCGTGAGTCCATTAAACTAGCCTATTACATTTATTACAAAGTTCTTAAAACGTAAGACCGACACTATTTAATTGATTGACCGTGACTTTTATTGTTAGCTTAATATTTTAGAATAACAGTTCGTTAACCCAGGTTTTAGCTCTTCGGACAAGGATAGTGAAATTTCAAAAGCTTAACAGCTTCACTTTGAGTTTTACAATATTTAAAACATGTCTCGCAGATTGCGAAAAATTCACGGTTTGGTCATGGATCGGCCGCGAATAAGATCAAAATTATTTTCCCAAATTATTTTCAAGTGGGTACTATTATTAACAAAGTTGTCATCAACAACATCGGGTCGAACAATGACAGAAATTAGGAGATGGTGCTACAATCTTAGCACCTTTCTACATGGGTTGTTAACTCATCAGGGTCTAAAATTATTATTACTTGGATTGGTGATTATTGCGTTAGGATTCATCTTCCTCTTTGGATATATTTAAGACGAAAACATCATTAACGGAGGTATATTGAATTGATGATTTGGAGAATAATTCCGATCTCGAGTAGATTCTGTTTGGATTGTTTTAATTTTACAAGTCTTCTTTTTCTAATTTTTTATTCTAATTTAGAATAATGGTTTTACGAGTTGTTTTTCCAAAAATCGTGGTTTTATACATACTTTATGCTTTTGCAAAAAGACATTTTTTAGATTTTTTATATTTTTAATAACAATGTTTAAAGTTTTAAAATAAGTAAACAATTTTTTATCTATTTTTTTTTATCTATATATTTATATATTTTTTTAATATTTTAATTTTTATTATATATATATAGAAAATATGGATAAATGATTATTATATTATTATTATTATTTTGGCTCAGATAGATAAGTGCGACGTACTTGAGTTAAAGTGCGTCGGCTTTTTGGAATTTTGAATGAACCCGGCGTACTTGGAAAAGTGCGCCGGTTTGTGGAGATTTTATGTATTCAGTTGTTAAAAATTTTATACGATTAAGACTATAACAAATAAGCAGATATTGCATAGATAACAATAAGCAAATAAAAACAACAAATGTAATTACAGTAATCAAAACAAAAGGAAAATAATGTTTTTGGTTTTTTTAAATATATAATGATAAACTATATATTTACAAATTTACAAGGCTTATAATCAGATACCTAAGAAAGGAGTTTGGGTTTTTTAAAGCACTGATATTAATCAGTTAAGAAACAAGTTCGATCACACACAAAAGTGCGGCGTTCTTGCAGGTTTTACGAGGCGAATTTCAAATGAAACATGGTAAGTGTGACGCACTTCAACAGAAGTGCGGCGTACTTGCAGACACAAAATGCAGAATTTAGGAAAGTAAGCACGTTTAAGCAAACAAATAAAACCAAAAACAAGCAAACAAACTGATAACAACTAAATACAATTCCCCGGCAGCGGCGCCAAAAACCTGATGTGTGTTTTGCAAGCTTTAAATTTATAATACTAGAAATAGCGATTTTGACTAAAAACACAACACATGCAAGTATACCCTTTCGTATGTAATATATCTTAGGTAAGTCCAGGTCGTTCCGCGGGAATTGAAGTTTTCACAGATTGTTATAAAGGTGCTAAGGTCAATATGATTGTCACGGATCAAATTAACCAAAGCGTGCATATATCGAATATTGTAAAGAAAGCGATTAAAAGGTGATTCGAACAAAGAATTAAAGCATCTTTGTTTAGGCAATGATCACTAAGACATAGAAGAGTTTAGGATAGTGTTTACAAGTTTAGAGAATAAAGATATCACAAGTCACAAATCCTTTCGGCCTTTAAGTGTAACTGGTGAATATGCTAATTAATAACAACGAATCCTTCCGGCCTCTATACGTTATTATAACCAATACAATAAGTGGAATGATTAAACACATATATAAAAGAACCCTTTCGGCCTATATTCTTAAATCAAATATGTTTTACCAATCCAATAAACACATATCCAAACGCATCATATCAAAGATCACATAATGCCAAAACAAACATAAATGACTACTCCATAATCAAACAAGTAATACACATATTAAACTCATAAATTCATAATCATTCATTATGAAAAGATAATAGAAATGATACCAAAGTTATAAAATCAAATATGGCGATTACAAGTTTCCCAATTAAAAACTACTATCAATAACCCAAGATACCAACTCCTATTGTCCTGAACCCCTAAAGGTACTATCACTACACTTTTGGAAATGAGAAACAAGTGGGTAATTCATCCAACACGGCTGCGATTGAGTAGAAGTATGATCAAGGGTGAACTTGGTGTAAGTTTCATCCTTATGACTTTGGTTCTTTCTCTTATCAATTCTATGGATTATTCTATGATTTATGAGTGTTTGAATAGATTTTAGGCATGCCAAAAAAAGTGCTAAGGAAGGGTAGGAAGGCAAGTGATCGGTCTCATTAAGTGCAAGTAGTTATGGACTCCATAAATGAGCTTGGGAGTTACTGCACAGCAAGTACGCCGTACTTATTAGAAAGTGAGGCGCACTTCAGGCATTTACAGCTCCTAACCGTTTTTCCAAGTTGTAGATAATTGTTTTCACTTTTCGTGACAGCTTGAATCAACTCAATCCCAGTTCGTATGACCGAGTTATGGCCAAAACAGTAGACATGTGTCGGGAAGCTAGAACTTGAGTTTTCTTCTTCATTCAAGCTCTATAACTTTGTGTATTCTTCCGTTTTCTTCCACGACACATACCATGAACCTACAATAGCAAATATAGTCTATTAAGTATCGAAAGTTCATATACTTAACCAATATATATATATATATATATATATATATATATATATATATATATATATATATATATATATATATATGTATGTATATATATATATATATGTATATATATATATATATGTATATATATATATATATATATATATATGTATATAGAGAGAGAGAGAGAGAGAGTTATGATCAAATAAGAAGTTTTCTTAAAATAAGAAGGATAAGAAGTAACTATAACTGCATATTCGAGATGTACCGACTTAAATTAGATGCATCTCTATAATCTTAGATGCATTATAAAGCATCATAATGTGTTTTTAGATGCATCTCTACACATCAAAATATCTTTTGAAACTTAAAATGGTGCATCTAAATGAATAGAAATACATCTAATGCAAGTCGTTGCATCTCAAATGTGTGATTTTAGTCTATGTTCTACGCCTATTTCTTTATTTTATTTACTTATCACTGAAAATTATTATATATTATATATATATATATATATATATATATATATATATATATATATATATATATATATATATATATAGATATATATATATATATATATATATATATATATAAGCACATATAACGCATATAGAAATATGTATAAAATGCGCGTTATCAGGCTCCCTAGTAAGAATATTACTGTTATAATATCCATGTAAAAACTATTTAGACAGAAACATAAGACTTTGTTATTCAACTTTGTTGAATAATCATGATAAGTTTAGTTTTAGGTTTGAGAATTGTATTCTCATTGGGTTTTCTAGTGTTAGAAAAGCTTATAAACTTTACAGTCTTGAAAATAAAACTGTTATCTTTTCAAGAGATGTCACATTTTATGAAACTATTTTTCCTCCAAAAATGCAGTATGAGTCTATGGATAATCAGTTGTTGAATCAAAGTGAGTCTGAACTAAACTTGTTAAACTTTTTTGTTAACTTTGATAGCATTCCACTTACAAGTTCCATTAATGATGAAAGAGATCCATCTAATGGTGAGGGCAATGTGATGGTTTCATCTGATATTGATAGTCCTCATCCTGTCATTGATGAAGCAACCTTTGCAACCCAGTTAGATGAAAATAATAATACATGTGAGGGAAATCAAGTTGAGGTTACTGGTTCTACATCTGATATTGAGTTATAAAGTAGAGTAAATAATGGGGATGAGCCACAGACAATGAGGAAGTCTAGCAGAGTTAATAGTCTTCCTTCTAAGTTTAATGATTTTGTCTTACCTAGTAACAAGAAATGTGGTATTGAAAAGCATGTAAATTATTCTAAACTATCTCCTATGAATTTATATTTTGAATCTAATCTTAATAAGTCTATTGAACCTAAGACTTATCTTAAGGCTGCTCAAGATAAGCACTGGGTTGAAGCTATGATTAATAAAATAAAGGCATTGTTTAGAAATAATACATGGGTTTTAGCTGATTTGCCTGTTAACAGAAAGACTATTTGATGTAAATGGTTGTTTAAAATTAAGTATAAGTAATATGGAAAATAGAAAGGTATAAGGCTAGGCTTGTTGCTAAGGGGTTTAATCAGATGGAGAGAATTGATTATGAGGAAACTTTCAGTCATGTTAGGCAAGTGTTAGATGTATTATTAGTCTTGTTGTTCATAATAACTGGCCTTTGTTTCAACTTGATGTGAATAATGCTTTCTTGTATGGTGATTTACATGAGGATGTTTACATGAACTTGCCTAAAACACCCCTTTCCTGACTCTAAATTGACCAAAAATTAAAGCTTTTTACTCAAAGGCATGACCGGGAATGACCTCATGTCACTCCTTGATAAACTGACATAAATATATTATCATTCATCCCTTGAAAGTATCTTTATCATAAAATAGACCCAAATACCTTTCCAACGATATAAGGCACGACTTCTAGCTCTTTACGATTGAGTTTTTACGACAAAAACAAGAATAACCAAAAACCGAGAGCATTAGACAGGGATACGTCGTATCCATGAAAATGGATACGCCGTATCACCCCTAAACCTCAATACGCTGTATCCACAAACTTGGATATGCCGTATTGGACCATCAGACCTCAAACTTGCAGAAACATTATGCATAAATGCCCTTTTGACCCCAAAACTCGACTTCCTTAACCTGAAACTTTACAAGAACTTCCAGAACTCATTTATACTTCATATTAAACCATTACATAGCATTTGTGGTCTTAATGACGCACGAAAACATACTTTACAATTCGATGGGTGATTAGCCAAACACCCCTTTTTACCTATTTTATATTCTTCTTTTGACCCATTAGCATACATTTTTATACAAGACTATAACAAAAGACTTTAACACTTGATAATAACATTTACAAACCATTTTACGTTACTTGGGGGTTCAACAACGATTCTAGCTCGGTATCTAGTACTAAGCTCTATGCATAAACCAAACACTTCTAATCCTTGCTTCCAAATTTTAGGCCTTTATTCAAGACCTTACTTTCTTCACATTGAACCTACAAAATATTAAACAACTAAACCGTAAGCACGAGGCTTAGTAAGTAAACGACAATAACATGTCACCATACTTCATTTACACAATTATGCAACCATAACTTATCAACATACATTCACAAGAACATTCACACCATTACTTACACAATCCCCTTAATTCAACTCTATAATACCACTTCCATAGTTAGTCATGCCAAACTAACTCTAAGCACTTTCTACTAAACACATCGAAAACAACAATTTATAACCATAACAATTAAACCACATAACACATAATGTGATAAATCTATACAATAGCACATTATAACCGGTTTACTTACCTTGAATCTAAGCTAATAAAATAAGCATCATCACCATTATCTTTAACCTTTGGTTCTTACTCAATATCATTGCACGCACCTATTTTCACATTAATACAAATACAATCATCAAGGATTTACACAACCCATTAATCATACTCACCATTAGCTCTAATCATCACATGATCATATGATGAAACTCCAATTACCCAAATTAAGCATGAACCATTAAAGGAACATAAGTCCTAAACATTTAACCATCTTTAATCATAACCAAATCCTTTTAATTATTATATGATCATGTCTTGATCATAACCCAAAATCACCAATTTATCTTAAATCATTAAATTACCTTAACCCACATTCAAAAACACCTTAATTTTTGGTTTAGCACCACAATTACTCAAAAACCCCAATTTAGGTTACATGAACCCTAATTTATAATTCCTCAATTCAATTTAGAAAAGAGAGCTTACTTACCTTGTAGGATTATTGCTATGAGTTTATCTCTTGATTTGGAACACTAATCACCATCAGTATTGATCATCAAGACAACCATAATTTTCCCTCTATCTTGATTGTGTCGACACAACCAACACACATACACACTCTCTAATAATCTAGAACTTTATGGAAGTCGCATATATTAATTTGGTGCAAGTAGTACCATTTGGCAAGAATGGTCCCTCAAGTCTACATTTTTTATATTTGTGCCGCATTATATTTTCTACTACATTATCACATATGGTTTGACTTAACCGATACGCCGTATCCATACCCATGGATACGTCGTATCCACGCTAGACTACCAATACTCCGTATTCATTAACCCGGATATGTCATATCCACTCTTATATCAATACGCCGTATTTACCCTTATCCAATACGCCGTATTGGTTCTGACAGATAATTGCTTAAGTCCCTTGGCACATTCAAACTATTAAGTCATAGTCAAACTTACACAATGGCCTTTTCGTAATTAAATACTTAAAACCCGGTTTTGGGGTGTTACATTGTCCCCTGGATATTATTATAAGTTCGAATACCAAAGTCTGTAAGCAGTATAAGTCTTTGTATGGACTCAAGCAAGCTCCCAGGCAATTGAATGAAAACTGACTAGTGCTTTAAAGGAAAATGGTTTTAGACAAAGTATAAATGATTATACTTTGTTTGTTAAAATTAATAATGAAGTTTTTTACTTGCGTTATTTGTATATGTTGATGACATAGATGTTTAAATAGTTTTTAGCATAAGAATTTCAAATTAAGGATATGGGTAGTTTGAAACATTTTCTTGGAATTGAAGTTTTAGAAAACAAGAATGGGTTGTGCTTATTTAAGAGAAAATATTGTTTAGAACTGCTTTGTGATTATGATTTACTTGCCTGCAAACCTGCTGCAACACCAATGCAACAGAATGAAATTTGAATCATGTTGAGACTGAAATATATAAGAAACTTAAAAACGTAACTGAGTATTAAAAACTTGTTGGCAAGTTGATATATATGTCTGTTACAAGAACAGATATTTCTTATGCAGTTCATTGTTTGTCTTGGCATATGCACTCACCTTTGTAGTCTCATTAGATTGTTGGGTTGAGAGTGTTGAGGTATTTGAAAATGTCACCAGGTGTAGGTATTTATTTTTATCATGGTAATAGTCTTAGTCTGCATGCTTTTTCTGATGTAGACTCGGCTAAATGTCTGGTTACAAGGAAATCTGTGTCGGGTTTCTATGTGTATTTATGTGGGAGTTTAGTCTCATGAAAAAGTAAGAAGCAAGCAACCCTTTCAAGGTCCTCAGCTGAAGCTGAATACAGATGCATGACATCTACTACATGCGAAGTCATTTGGTTGACTCACCTGCTGAAGGACTTGAATGTGGAAGGTTTGCTTCCAGTTTCATTGTATTGTGATAGCACTTCTGCCATCCAAATTGCTACCAATCCAGTGTTTCATGAGAAAACTAAACACTATGTGCATTTGGTTAGAGAGAAAGTTGCTTCTGGTGTGATAAGCACCGTAAAGGTAAATTCAGCTAATCAAGTAGTTGATATCTTTACTAAAATTCTGAATATTTCTCAGCATAAGCAGTTTTGTGATAACTTGAATATGGTGGATATATTTGAAGTATGAGCTTGAGCAGGGGTGTTGGAATATTAAGTTTGACTAGTGTTTACTTGACAAACTCATACTTGAAATATGTTAGGGGGATATTATTGTAAATATGTTATTTTATCCTAACTTTGAGTTGGTTTTGTTAAGTTTATTTGTGCAGGGCTATTTGTGTAACTTTGGACTCTATATAAGCTAGAACAACTTCATATCTAGGGTTTACTCGTTTTGTTATCATCTCATTCTCTCAATTATCTCTCTCTAATTCAGTTTGATAGTGTGATTGATAAGATAGTCTGAGAGGTGTAGTGAGGATCTTTGTACTGTAAGATTTGTATTCTTTCTGTGTTGCATCTAGTTTTGGGGACAACACTTTGTCTTTTGTAATTGTTGGTAACCACACATTTATGGACTTATCATTGATAGCAGTAGTAATAAAATAAGCACGTAGGGAAGTTGGTTGAGTCCAAGTCTGGTATTGTGAGGTTTTGGTGATTGATCTTAATAGGTTTTACAATCCTTAAAAACCAAATCGACCCCAAATACGCAATTAGTCTCCCGTTTAAGATGTATTGCCATCCCATGTTGCCAATTCTAGTAAGAATTCTTTTTTATTGGACACAATGCGTCTAAAAAGTTAAATGGACTAATTTGCATTTAGATTAAAAAAAAAAGTTAATCGCATGTAAACGTAACTTGTTTGTCACCTTATATATTTTTGGGTTTTTATGTATGTAGTATACTTTTGAATTCGGTCTTTTTGGTGTATCGTGTGAGTGTGACCAGTTGTATGTATTACATAATCTTTTGACCCTTCAATTTACACTCTCTTGTTTAACCGGGAGGGTCAAATCAGTCAAATAATACACGCAGCCGGTCACACGATACACCAAATTCAAAAGTACGATACATAGATCTAGAAAAAAAGTATGGATCACGCAAGACTATAAAAGGTGTCAAGTAAGCTACATTTTCATGAAATCAACACTAAAAACAAATTAAAATGTTACAAGTAGGAGAACCAAAGGTTGTAGGTTAGCTGATCTAGTTGTGTTTTAGGTAAAAATGATATCAAACAACACACTGATTCTTGTCTATATTTGTGGTCTTTTTTTTGACATTTCATCTTGGTATGTTCTTAAAGTATGAAAACCACGAGTATAATACAACTTAACTGCAAACTTCATATGCAAAGTTTTTTCAACAAGATCAACTTTGATTCAATGAATCCATTCCTTAGCAAGTTGTCTTGATGATTGATCATAATCGTTCTTAAAAGGTCTACCGGAACTCTTACATCATCACGTCTTTCAAACCCACAAACCAACATCTATCCTAGTTCATAAAGTACT
>BQNB010074622.1:0-31726 GCA_026074375.1 Tanacetum coccineum | reverse complement strand
TCATATTGTGCAAGCATTGAATTCACAAAAAGGTCGAATCTAAGTTTTACAAACATACATAAAACTTAAATTTAAAAAGTGGTACCAGAGCCACGTTAAACAAGATTTTTAAAATAAATTGTATTTTAAAACTTGAATCGATCTATGGAATCGGAAAAATATTTAGAAGGGCAATCTATGCAAAGACCACCACTATTTGAAAGTGATGGATTTATTTATTGAAAAAATAGATTCGAAACTTATGTGAAGTCAAAAGATCTAGATCTTTGGCATGTTATTACCGATGGTGATTTTCCTCCCATTCAATTTAATCCCGAAACTAAAAAGGATGAAATTATATCTTTTCACAAACAAAATGATGATCTTAAAAAGAAACTTGCTAAAAATAATGAAGCCAAAATGGTAATTTATAATGCTTTACCACGTAAAGAATATGAAAGAATTTTTATGTGTCAAACCGCAAAGGAAATTTGGGATACTTTGTTAATCACTCATCAAGGTAATAATCAAGTCAAAGCAAATAAAATAGATCTTCTTGTTCAACAATATGAACAATTCATGATTCCGGAAGAGGAATCAATAGATAATGCTTTTGCTAAATTTAACACTATTATTACTAGTCTAAAAGCACTTGATGAAGGTTTTTCTAGCAAGAATTGTGTTAGGAAGTTTCTTAGGGCATTTCATCCTAAATGGCGCGCAAAAGTCACGGCAATTAAAGAATCAAAGAATTTAACAACTCTTTCACTTGACGAACTTATTGGAAATTTAAAAGTCTATGAAGAAGTAATTAAGAAAGACTCTAAAACCGTCAAGCTAAAAGAACAAAGGTAGAATCTATTGCCTTAAAAGCTCAAAAGAATCTTGTGATGTGATAGCTCAACCTCCGATAGTGAAGATGAAGAATACGCCATGGCCGTAAGAGACTTCAAGAAATTCTTCAAAAGACGAGGGCGATTCGTAAGACAAGCACATGAAGAAAGAAAATTATTCCAAAGAAATAAAGAAGACAAAAATGGCAAGGGTGAAAGAAAATGTTTTAAGTGTGGAGATCCAAATCTGATTATCGAAGAATGTCTGAAACAATCAAGATATCAAAATCAAAAGGCGCTTGTTGGAGGATCTTGGAGTGATAGCGACGAAGATAAAGAGGAGAAGACAAATGACGAAAAGTGTCTTATGGCTAAATCTTCAAATGAGGTACTTTCCGAAACCGAATACTTTAGTGATGATCAATCACTACTAGACGAAAATGACTTAGATAATGAATATAATAGACTATGTAAATTAGGACTAAAAGTCATGGCTAAAAATAAAACTCCAAAACAAGCTAAAATAGAATTTGAAAATGAAGTACTAGAACAAAAAAACAAATTATCTAGGTTAGAAAAAGGTAAGAAAATAATTAAAGAATATAAATTATGTCAAGACCTTAAGCTTGAAAATGAGATGCTTAGAAAAGAAATATCTAGGCTAAATCAATTTAATGATAGTAGTCACCCACTTAAGAAAATAATAAATTCTCAAAAAACTTTCGAAGATAAATCCGGGTTAGGTTTTAATTTTACCAAAGGGTCACCTAGTGAAACCAAACAAGTAAAGTTTATAAAAGCACAAGAGGTCGAGTTGAAAGAAAAATTGATAGAATCAAATTCAAAATCAAAATTTATACTTATAAACAATACTAAAATTCCTATTGCAAGTGATGATGAGGTAAAATATTTTTACAAACCCTCCTTAAAACCCAGAGTTGGATTTACTAAACCCACGATGAGGTCTAAAACTCCACCTCCAAGAATGACTAATAGTCCTCGTCCTCGGTCTAGAACACCTCAACCTATGAGAGACCAAGGTAGACAAAACTATCCTAATCACATAATAAGGAATCATTCACATCCACTTAGCTTCACTCAATGTGGACGTTGTTCACCATATATATGTCAAAACCAAATGCAAAACATATGTGGAATTTTATCTTCGGATACTGTAACGTTGAGGCCATATGGCCCTAAGCATCCACAACCTTTGAACGTTGGTGTGTTCTCTACAACATTCTCTAGTCTCGACTAAGGAATTCACTGATACGGTTCCATGAACCTGTATCATTTACATCATGAAGACATTATGAATGATAATTCTATGAGAAGACTAAGGTACGTCTCCACTTTTCATATTCGTAGTATTATAGATTATAGGTAAATGTCTATGTACTATGTGTTGTTGTTGTAATTAGTTTTAGAAAATAATTGTAGTCTCTAGGAAATACCATTTGTTGCGTTTTCTAGCTTTGAAGGTTTAGTTCACTTTGAACTATTCTTTCGTGTAGATTTTTGGTTATTACGTCACAAAGTAGAAAATTTCTATGACCACATTGCAAACTCACGTAGACGGAAGAAAGAGCAAGGCTAATGGGTTAACAATTAACATGGAAGTAGGATTAGTCGCTATGAAGAATCATAGGGACACATATGGATGAAACAAAACTCCCTTCGACTCGGGACGAATCGCCTCGGATCCGTGTCATCCATCATCAACGTTATCAGAATCAACTTGTTGAAATTGTTCAACTACGTCTTTTATTTCATATCTTGCTATCCTTCTCGTCTCCTCAAATCGGAATAATACTATAGTGTCTTTTTGAAGAAATAATCCCTCCTTCTTGAAGGGGAAATTTCATCTCTAAATACCTTCGATTGACGTCTTGATTATCTCGTCTGAAATAGTCAAAGAAACTTTTTAATTAAACAAAGGGTTAATTAATAATTGTCAATAATTATTCTCACAAAAACTGACCAAAAATCGAAGAATTTTTTTTTCTCAGAGGGCGGGCCCCTTAAAATTAAAGGGACCGACCGTATATATATGGGTTGGGCCCCTTAATATTAATTAAGGGGATACCGCCCCTATCTGGAGAAAAACAAACACTCTCCTTGCAGACGAATTTTTATGCCAAACACATCATTCACTCTTCTTATCATCTCCCACTCACTGTGACGAAAACCCAACACCATAACCATCAAAATCAAAACTTCAAATCATCCAATTAACCAAAATTCAAAGTTATGTAATCTAGTCACCCCCAACTATTTTCATAACCCCTTTGCACGAATTTCTTTCAGTTCTTTCTCTCTCTAGATCTCACTAAATATCTCGAAACCTTTGATCATTTAACTTGTTTAATCTTGTTTAAATGTGATCCAATCTTCTATCCTTTCCTTCTTCCCTCAAGTGCAAGAGAAGAACTTTCGTCATCGTCAAGATACAAAGTTATGTAATCTAGTTAGTTCATTTGTAACATATGTTACATATAGATCGAGTCTATGTCTTCCAATATTTAGTCGTGTGTAGATCCGAATGGTGTGTACATTCGGAAGGGTTGATTGTAAGTTGGTTAGTATTTTGGTCCTTAAAATACATTATTGTAATGGTAGATTAGTTTTAGCTAAGATTAGGACTCGACATTTAGCTTAGTGTCGGAAAATAATGTAAGCGACGCGGTTTATGTGTTTAGGCCATAAAACACAAGGTTTGTTATGTTGGGCCATAAAACATAACGGGTTTGGTTGTACACGAAGAAGGACTCGACATATAATGTAAGCATTGGTATAAGGTTTTCTCCGCCGAAAGGGAGCTTGTTGATTAGTGAAGTAACTCTCGAGTTAGATACTCGAGGAGTGGAGTAGGGCGAAGAGGAGCTTCGTGACCGAACCACTATAAATCATCGTGTCGGTTTGTATTTTCTTTTACCTTTCTATTTACTTATGTCTTTATATTTATCGCTTTACTTTTACACTTGCATTGTGCTTATGATTGTGTGCATTGTTGTGTATGTTGTGTTAGTCATGGTTGTGTAGCTCTTTGTAGTAAACATTGTGAGTGAGGATATATTGGTAGAATATGCGCTAGTTATTTTAAATACATTATCGATACTTCCCATATTGCGTCAAACTTGATTGGAGATTTGATACAAATGATCTAGTTTGAAAACCTCTTCTGGAGGCGGTCCCTTTAAATAGGGCGGCCTCTGATGTACTAGACGGCCCCTATATATTTATGGGACCGCCGACAGAGAGTCATGTAATAATTGATATAAAGATTTTAAAGATTTTGAAAGGAACGTATTCACCCCTCTACGGTTTCCACAATTGGTATCAGAGCAAACGTCGCTTTAGCAGTTTTCAAACAAAATGGTTTTAAAATAGAGTTAGATCAATGTATCAAATACACATGAAGGGGATTAAATATGAAAAGTGTTTTGTTGTTTGATTCGTACTAGTTTTGTTATTAAATATACTTTGTATACTAGCTTGAAGGAAAATTTTCTCAAAAGAACTTGGAAGTGCCAACTTATGTTTTTCAAAATCGTAAGAGTAGAAATGATGTCTAAAACATGAAATTTATGTGCTGGAACAACTTTTTAAAGTACTATGTTTTAAAGTTAAGTCACAAAAATGTCTTTTAACAAAAATGTGTTTTGGGGTTATAGGGTCTATGAGGAATATAAAAATATAATTCCACAAAAGAGCATTTAGAACTTTTCCTAAAGTCTCCTTAGAAAGAAGCTCACTCTAAAAGATATATATAATATATAATACGTATATTTAACCGGGAAGAATGATCACCCGGGTCGTTTCCCCAACGACTTGTGAAATTGAAACCTTGCTTTAGTTTGGATTATGATTTGAATGAGAGAAAAGATATTTTTGAGTATCTATAACTACTAAATAAAAGCAACAATTAAAATGAACAATTAAAAGCAATTAAACACTTAAACAATTAACGGGAAACAAATAAAACGCGACAATTAAGCAAATAAGACAAAATTAAACTTTAAAATTGCAAACTAAATTTCTAAACCTAAAATAGGACAAAAGAAAATTTTAGGAAAAAGAAAAATATTTTTTTGATTATTTTTGAATTTATTATGAATTAAAAACTATTTTAATCTAATTAAATCCTAAAAAATAGCAAATTAAGTCCTAAAAATTAAGAAAAATGATTTTTAAACTTAGAAAAGTCTAAAATAACATAAAAACTCAGAAAACTATTTTTAACTATTTTTAAAATTAAAATCCTATTTTTAAAATTAAAAATAAAGGCTTAAAAATGAAAATTAAAATCTAAAAGTGTTGAAAATGATTTTTCTAGATGTAAACCTAAAAGTATTTAATCTAATGTTAAAAACTATTTTTTTGTATTTTTCTGAAAATTATTTCTATTTTTAATGTATTTTCGAAAATTAAATCCTAAGAAAAATGATTAAAAATAATCTACTAAATGAAAAATTCTCAAAAATTCAGGGAAAATCCTAAATGCTAACAAGAACTTAAGAAAAATAATAACTACGAAAAAACTAAACAAATAAGCCCTAAATAAGCTTTAATAAGCTACGGCTTATTAAGAAAAAGGAAAAGAAAAACAAGGTTATCTATTAAATTGTGCAAGGTATGATTGGATGAGCTATTGAAGCAAAGTGGTAAAACGTGTGTATTGTGTGGGTGAGGTCGTGGGTTCGAGGTTGGTTAACACCCTTTTTGCAATTTTTTTATTTTTGAAAACTAAAAGCTAAAACTTAAAGAGGACACTTTATTTAGCACTTTTAATAAAAACAACACTAGCTGAAAACCAAAATTAAGCTCTTAAAGAGCTTATGAAAGCTACTGTCTCAGTAAGTGGGCTTTTAAGCTCACTCTTGCTTGTTTTTACTAAATCACTTACACACTTTAATTAAAGCTTAAATGCAAATCCAAAAACTGTTCCTAGAAGCTAATTATGTAAGGAAACTAATTTTGATAAGCTACACTAACTTAAAACACTTTAAGCTATCTAAAATTGATAAACAAAGTAGCAAAATCAGAGAAAAACTAAAATAAACACAATTTTAAGAAAAGCTCAAATGCTAAATAAGCCAAGTCCTAATCTGAGCTTAAGATGACTAAAATACCTACTTATAAGCTATAATTAACAACTATCAAACTTAATCTTATAAGCTAAAAACCTATATTTAAAAGCTAAGTACTAATGACTACTTATTTTTGGCTTTTTCAGTTTTTTTTAATGAATTTTAAGAGCAAATGCAGATTAGAAATTAAGCTAGAAATGAAAAACAAGACTTAAACTAAATTTACCTATATCTAATGTATAAGCTACTTAAATTTCAAAGTCTAAAAACTAATTAAGCTATTCCTAATTATGATCCAAAGACCACTGCAGTTTAAGACTGCAGTGGTTCTATCTGATGCAAATGGCAAAGGACAAAAAACTAAAATGCAGGTAACCTTGTGGTTACTACTGCATTTATCACACTCAAACAGAGTGTACAAACACTTAGCAAACCAAATCCAAGCCTTAGAAGGCTTGGATCAAGTTTTTACTAGCAAAGGAAAGGGGTAAAAGTACCCTAGTACTGGTCACACCCCAACTAGGCCCATAACTTTTTTTTTTACTTTTTGAAATCTAACATCTAAAATCTCTATAAATCCTACTCTATAATGAAAATTAATCTTAACAAAGAAAAATTACCTAAGTGCTTTGACTATTAGTAGTCAAACAAGGCTAAACCAAACACCCCTTAACTACTATGATAGATTTGTAAAGAGCTTAAAAATGAATACTAGCTTAAAAAAACCTTTGATACCAGATAATATTTAGCTTATAACTAACTTATTAAACATAAATCAAAAGCCAATAACACTAGATTTAACAAACTAAGACTGAAGATCTAACACTAAATTTTTTGATTTTATGTTTTTAAACAGATTAAGCTAGCAAAGTTTTAAACTATAAAAAATCTAAAAAACAGAAAGCAAACTCACTTAAATAGCTAAAATAAGAACAAATAAGCACTAATTACACAGATAAGCAAATAAGCATTTACACTAATAAGGCAATTATATAAGCTAAACTTAAATGACAAAAAAAAAATAGAAAGACTTACAAAATGCTCACTTCAATCAGAAGCTTTTTTAGGCTCTTTTTAGCTTATCTACAGCTCTAGCTTATCCTTATGGATAAGCTAGTAAAAGTCCTTAGGATTCCTTCCATGATTGAATCCCCTTCCAAAGCTTTTAGGTCTAAAATAGTTAAGGTTTTAAACTAGTTATTAAGACTTAAGTAGATTAAGGTCTGATTTAGCTCAATTACTAGCTTATAGACTAGTAAGAGCTTATATGAGCTTATTAGAACAACAGCTTAACCTTTGAGAAGAAATAAGAGCTTATGAGTGAAATTTAAAAGAGCTTATGACAAAGTATTTAAGAGTAAAACTAGATGTCATTAAAATAAAACTTGATTACATGATTTAAAAGAAAATTACAACTGAATTTTAAAAGGAAATTGCAATAAGCTAAATTTAAGCTAAAATCTACTAAGTTACCCTCTAAAACGGGAAAAGAAGATGATCCTATGTGTGTGTGTGAGGGCCTTTTATAGCCTGCTGTTGAACCTTCTAGCCCCTTGAGGTCTTATCAATCTTTGCCATTTATTCTCTTAATGATTGGAAGATTATCTTTAGCCGTTGGATCTCTTTAATAAAATACTTAACGATTGCCAACATGGCAATCCTGTGATGGACCTGTGCTTTCTAAGATAGAGTGACCCAAGTGTAAATATCCCCATTCTTTGTGCTTTCTTCCTATTGATGTGGCATTCCCCTTGTGGGTTTCCACCAATAAGGACCTCTGATGATGTGTTAATCTTGCCATCTTGATCTTGAACCCTTGAATTACTCTTTTGAACCTTCAATTTGCTAAAGCCCCTTGTTTTACCCTGAGTTAAATGGCGAAGGTGATGATGAATAGTTAAAACAGACTTTCCCGCCTGTTTTTGACTGAGGGGGTAAATGGGGTAAGTTTGGGCAAATGGCAAGTTGAGTCCTTGTGTTTATAATATGAAAAGGTGTAGTGTTAAATAACTTTTAATAATGGCAGAAATGGCCCTTGGATTTTTATAAAAGGTTATGGTTTAGGGTTTTGGGCCGGGTATGGGCTTTTGATTTGGGCTTTGGATCTGGGTGTTGTTTTTGATAGGTTTAGGGCCCATTATACTTCAAGGACCATTTGTGTACCTTTGAAACTTAGAGGGACTAAGATTGTAACTTTGGGTTTTTGTGGTTTGACTGAGATTTGACCATTGGTTGACTTTTTGACTTTAGCTTCTGGATCTTGCAACCTCATCTTCCTCGTATCCGTGTTTGGCCCGTTTTTTGAACGGTTTTCCTTGTGATTTTTGTTCTCTTTATCCGTACCTGAACACACAAAACACAAAAACAAGTATATCATGCATTTTAAGGGTATTTTTTTGTCAATTTAGAGTCATTTTTGTATAGAAAGATTATGTTATTTTACACCTAATCAATTATTAATAGAGAGCACGAGGAATATATTAGTCTTTTGAGAGGTTGTTATACGATAATTCATCTCCCCGTCCGCCGGAAGATTTTCATGCTAATCCAAATATATCATGTAAGTATAAATCACCCTTTGAACAATGATCCGGAGGCTTGGTAAAATGGAAAAGAAATTGAGCCATATTATTAGAGAAGAAAAAGAGAGAAAAGAGAAGAGATAGAAAAAAGAAGAAGAAGGAGTGTTGTGTTATATGTTGGTTTAATATAGAAAAAAGAACACACACACACACTCACACTTTACCATGTAACTCCAACCTCCTGCCAGTGGAAGTATAGAGGGATTATTTATAGTCCCGATAACGACTAGCTAAACTATCCCTACCCGACTATAATGATAAATGTAAATTCCGGATTAGTCTCCATATTTTAGGGCTAACAACTTCCCCCAATATGTGGTGACTTACGAATTACTTACAATGTTCCTAACAAGTACAATAACAACGTAATAAAGTCTTCCAAAGCGCTTCACAGCTGGAAGGTTTCTTCTGAGTTTCTTCTCATCTTAAAACTTGTATTCTAGCCTGGATCTTCATTGACTTTACTTGTTCTGAACCATTGTATATGGCATGAACTGGATTAAACTTCCCCCCAATTCCATGCAAAAGCATTCTTGAAAAGCTTTCGTTTCATAGACTCCCTTTTGCAAGTTTCTGAATCAGCTTCCCCCCAAACCAACATCCCTATCTTAAGCAGATTCTAAAACATGATGTAGCTTGAAACAACTTACTACTTTCATCAAGTGCACAGCGGAATTTTGTAGAAAGTCAAACACACCAACGACCATCTTGCTTCTTGTCATCAAGTGGCCTTGGTGAATATTCGTTCGGGGGTGCATGCGAGAAATCAGCAACTGTTCTTCTCACGTTTGCATAATACTTCATAAACCATACTAAACATTTTTAGGGCTAACAAACTTCCCCCTGGAAGTTGACATGGTAACATCAAGGTCAATTAAATCCTAGATGTAACACATTTTTCCTTCCCCCATGAATGGTTCCGAACTCTCGGAAGCATCATTGTCGTGTCAACCGTCCAATACTCAGAAGTTCAGTCATAAGCACAAATCATTGATAAACGAAAAGAATCATTACCTCTTGATCTTCAGAAACCTGTAGAGGAGAGAAGCAAGAATCAAGAAACACTTGGTTAATCAAGGTCTTGTGACAATTGAATGTCATTCGAAGAACTTTTGAAGATTTGCTTAACTGTGAAGTATCTTGTCTTAGAATAGCACAAAAATACCCGTGAAATACTATTACATCTCAACCTTTAAAACTCTCTGGCTAACTACCAACCTCGTATTCTGAAAGCTATGTTTGATCACTTGGTGAAGTAAAACCCGATATACCAAACTTGAAACTGAAGTAAAATCCCCAAATTTGTTACTTAATCTTGCACTAATTGTTGATTGAAGAACGGTGCAGAAGAAAAAACCTCTAAGTACTTATACTCCATCAAAATATAAGAAAGTACAAAACACCTCTTGAAATTATCCACATCCGACATCTACGTGATGACACTGAGTACTACCTACTAACTCCTTTAAGTGATAGTTTGTCCCAGGTCTTCATCCAACACCCCTTGACGCTGAAACTTAGATAATCCAAGTCTTAATCATAATTTGAAATACGTTCAAGCAAGTCATCGCAACGCGACAGAAAATAGCAGAAAGTCTTTGATGATTAAATAAGTAGACTGCCTTGTGAAATCCAACTGTTCAATTGCAAATAAGGGATACAAATCAACTCGTAATCACATGTCATCGTAATCCAAATCTCTAGCCATTTTGTCATTTAAGGTGAATCTTTTCAGATCGTTATGGGATAAAGTGTTGTTTGTTTGTGTGGTGTTTGTTATGTTGATTGTGTTTTATGAGTCTTATATCTTTGATTTGGTGTTTGGTATGGAATTCACGTTCAGCGGGATTTTACACGTCTAATGAATAAAACCGATAATATGAATTAACAGGAAAATTTACAAAATCAATAAAAAAACCGTAGAATGATTGGAGTCGACTCAGCGGTCCAAGATTAATTGCAAAAACAGATAATTATGCATGGCAGGGTTTACAGCAGATGTGTTAACTAGGCTCACCAAACTGAAACGGGCTTAAAAATACTGATGGGTCGTGAGCTAGAACAAAAACAAGTGTAACACAAATTCCAAAAAACTGAAAAATGTCAATAAATCGTAGTAAACAAGTGTTTTGGGCCTTGGAAAATCCTTAACCAGCTAAAAGCTGGTTACAGCGTGATCCGTCTCGTTTTTCTCTTCGATTTGAGAGGTCACGGGCCTGAAACGGACTTACGGATCAAAAGTTATGGCTGTTTTACTGAAACCCTTTTCTTCACACAAGATTTCTATTCAAAACGCAATGAATAAAAAAATTGGGCAGAGTAACGTTTAGTCAAAACGCAGTCGTGGTCTTCAAAACGCAACCTGTAATCAAAACGCAGTGAACCAAAACGCAACCAATGTCAAAACGCAATGAGTCAAAACGCAGTGAGTCAAAACGCAATGAGTCAAAACGCAACCAATGTCAAAACGCAATGAGTCAAAACGCAGTGAGTCAAAACGCAATGAGTCAAAACGCAATGAGTCAAAACGCAATGAGTCAAAACGCAATGAGTCAAAACGCAATGAGTCAAAACGCAATGAGTCAAAACGCAACAAGAAGGAAGTCAAAACGCAACAAGAAGAAATCAAAACGCAACATGAATTTTGCCAGAGAGTCAAAACGCAACGACGAAAAATACGACTTTTTCCACCAAAAATCGCCCAATAATCACCCTTTTTGACCTCTTAACTTGATTTCTCTTGCACAATTAGCTACCCTATGCCTAGATCTTGCTTAATAACATAAACATTCACACATCTAAGCACAAAAATTCGGGTTTGATTTTTTTTATTGACTTCTTTTTTACCACGAATTTGATCTTGTTTAACCACAATAATCAGTAGATAAACAACACGGATTCCCCCTATGCTCTGGTGCCAATTGTTTAAGTATATGATTTCACCTTTGAACATGATCCCGGAGGCTGTAAAATGGAAAATAAATTGAGCCACTATTATTAAGAGAAAAAGATAGAAAAGAGGAATAATAGAATAAAAGAAGAGGTATGAGTGTTTGTGTATGTGCGTGGTTTTAATAAGAAAGAAAAGGAACCACACACACACTCACACTTTACAATGTGAACTCCTACCCCTCCATGGAAGTATGGAGGGAGTATTTATAGTCCCGATATCGACTAGCTAAACTAACCCGACCCGACTATAAATGATAAATGTAATTCCGGATTAGTCACCATATTTTAGGGCTAACAGATCATCGAGTTTCTTCCCACATTTCCTATCTCCGTTGAGGATAGTGACTCTCTTAGGGAAGAGATCGATATATTTCCCGGTCTGGATGACTCAATACCACCGGGTTTTGAGAGTGATGATTACGACTCGAAAGGTGACGATAATTCTACTTCTCTTCCTGAGTTCGAATCATTTTCATGTTTGAATTATTCCCGATTCAGGATATTCAACCATTGATGTGTTGGAAGACATCCTCGTTGATGTGCCTAATATTTTGCCCACCCATCCCACCCTTCATATGGATTTTGACTTCATTCCTTCTCATAATGATCTCGGATCCGATCTTGATGTTTCTTCTCCTTCCGGAGATAGAAACAAGATTTACGATCCAAGGATATGCATTGAAGTCGAATCCAAGAGATTTCTTGCTACTCGTTTCCCCGTGATTGATATTTTACTTCCATTTTCATCTGAAAATAAAGATAAAGTTTTCAATCACGGTGTTCTTGCTTCAAAGGAGAAATCTCCTCCTTCTTCATCACATCAGGGCTTAAAAGCTCAAGCTTTTTTATCATAAAAGCCCGATGTTGATTCATGGAGAGAACATTCCTTTCTTGGATGTTCCATTTCTCTATTTCTATCCTCCTTGACCAGCTCAAGTATGGGGGATCGAGTCAGGCTCAAGACTCGATTAACAAAAATAAGCGCTTCGTAGGTGGCAACCCATGCTTATCCTTATCATTTTATTAATGAATAAGTGTGTTGTGAGGAGGCTCACCTCTAACTTTCTCGTGTTTTGTGGTTTTTTGTTGTATGTCCAGGATTGCCCCGGATTATGAAGCATGTGCTCGTGGTTTTGTCCTTCGTTTACTAGAGCTTCACATCCTCAGCTTTATTTTGGGAATCCAATTTCCAATCTTATCGACTAACGTTTATCTTTAAGCATACTTAATAAACGGCTTAGGATTTACGTTGAGACCCTTCTTAAAACATTGAGGACGATGTTCAATTCTTGTATGGGGGATCTATCGATTTGATTGTGCTTGCAATCGTTGTTTTCATGTAATCCCGTTTTTACCATCAAAATACCAAAAAAAAGAAAAAATTTGAAAATTTTCAAAAACAAAATAAGTGTTTTATCATAATATTGACTTTCCTGCTTGGTAGAATAAGAATAAATTTTGACTCGATCGAACATGTTGCGCTCTAGCTTGCCCCTTAACTTTTAGACTAAGCATTTGCGGATCTTTTTATTAAAGATTTTAAATTTGCGAAGAACAAAAAATAATAGAATTAATTATGAGTTAGATGCTAAACAATGATTAGTTGGAAATCTTAAGAGCTCATAAGTGTAGTTTGTGGCTTTTTCTCTCCCTAAGCTTAAACCGGACTAATAATACGTGCTCTCTTCCGAAATTAAACTATATCAACAATTTTTGAAGTATGGTCATATCAAATAATTTTTTAGTTCAAATTTTATACTTTAAATATTTCTAAAATGTATTTCTCTAATCGTGGTAATATAATGTGTGTTAAAAAATGAGCAAAATAAAAAATAATGAAAAACTGTGAGCTAATAAAAGTTTTACTGCATCATGCCGGGCTCACAACAATGTTGCAGTCTTCTAAATACGGCACATAGTAAATTATCCGAACCGATAAAATTTGCTGCAATCTTGCCGGCTCAGAACCGATGTGCAAAGCCTTTAAAAAAGGTCGAGGATTTCCTTAATTTATAAAGGATGTGTAATTATATAAAGTGTGATATATGTGATTTTTAATAAATATAGGAAAAAATCTCTTTTTCTTAAATTAAATATGCTTATTGAACTAAGACAAATTGCGTTTTAAGTTGGAATTTATGTATAATACGGGAAATCCAAGGTGTTAAAACCAAAGGTCCGTGAGTCCCGATACTAGTCTCTGTGGGGTGTCAAAATCCTGGTCACTTAGCCGCAAGGTTGGGATGTGCCGAGACGAAAGTCGCTACATGGGATGATCTCGCCTTCAAACTCATTACTTTTGGGTGGAATGTAATGCAAAGAAATTTTGCAAAAAGTTGATCCATGGTTGAAATTCAAAATAGCACATTCACCTAAGATATAATAATTGTCGGGAGCGAAAAGTTCACAAGGTACAAGTATGAGTAGTGTTAGCATCCAAACTTGTATTTAATGGTGATTTTGTTTTTGAGCTTGGTTTGGGATAAGTGAAAAATTGGGGCCCATGAATTTATCCTTTTGGGCATTTTAGGATTGAAATGCATCTTGTTCTGTGACCCGAAAAGTTATAAAAATAATGGAATTCATACATGTTAGTTAGTTGCTGAAAAAGAAAAGTACAAAAAAATGAGAAAAAAGGAAAAATACAAAATATGTGGTGTAATAATGTAAATGTATAAAAAAAGAATGGAGTCATAAAAAAACGGGGCTTTTCAAAGCTAATGATTCTTTAATTCCCCTTGATGAACACTTAGCTACTTTTCGAGGTAATTAGTCGAGGGGGATTGAGAAATTCATGGTTTTTCCTAGGTTTTTACTATGGCATTGCGTAGGACAACGGCATAGTTTATATGGGATTTTGATATGTGCTTAAATACACATACCTTTTACCTATTAAAACAAGCCTAAATGACCAAAAACGGACATAAAATGCCAAATATATGCGTGTTTTGCTATTTATGATGTACAGGTAACGGATATTCATAAAAGGCCAAAAACGAGGCAAAACCGACAAAACCGAGCACGTGAATGAAAAGAGCATCAAAGTCAAAAAGTCAAAGTCAAAGTCAACAAGTCAAAGATGAAGCTCGGACCGAAGAAATCTTATCAGGCCAACCCGTACCCAAATTAATAGGCCAAATCAGCCCAATAAGCTTTTTGAATAATTAAAAGTCAAGTTAAAAAGCCCAAATTCCTTTTAAAATCAAACCCGGCCCAAAACAATTTAATTAAGCCCAAACACTTATCCCCGTTAACCCCAAACCATATATCCGTTAAATCTATTTATACCACAAGTCCCTAGGTTTTGCATCGTTAGTCCTTATGGACTAACCTTGCTAGTCCTTAAACTCTTACACCCTTAGTCCCTCAACCTAACCCCGTTACCCTTAAACCTGTTATCCCCAAAACATATAAAACCCCTTTCCCGCCCAAAAGCACTATTCATCCATCACTTTCCCTACCTTCCCCTGTAAACCGACAAAACAGTGTCACACCCTAAAACCCATCTTACCCCACTTCACAAAAATCCAATTCCATGTTGGCAATCCCTCGAATTCTTATTGGGTGATGATTTGAAGACAAAGATGAAGGGCTGTGATGAATTGGCTTGGAGAACAAGACTTTTTGATGGCTATGATTATGCTTTTGAAGCCCTCACACAAGAAACACAACTAACACACCTCAAGCTTCATGAACAGCTTATAAAATGAGGGCTTATTTTCGACATTTGAACGTATGTAATTTAGGAGTAGTGTAAAACTTGTTTTTAAATTATTTTACTTCATTTGTCGTTTACTTTTATTGATTGTTCAAGTTCAAGCATTGTAATCTTTTTTTTTAACTTAATGAAATTTCAGTTTTAAGGTTTATACAAATCTGTCTTTTTAAGCTTTATGCAATCAAACTTATTGGTGTTTACAAGTTTTGTTTATAAGCTTTTATAAGCTTATACATCCTCTTAGACTCATTCAAGTTTTTTTTAAAAAGGTTTTAGTAAGGGTACTATTACATTAACCAATATTGGGGTTATTAGCTTTTTGGATGATAAGCTTACAATGGAAGAGCTTATGGGTATTTACCAGCTTATCATAAGATAAGATGGAGCTTGTTGAATAAGCTCTTTTGAGCATTTAGTCCTTGTTTTGAGCAAAAGGGTAGAGGTACTTTCACTTTTATTCTTTTAGAGCTTATTTTATGTTTTGCTTATTTACTGCTTATATCTGCTTATTCATGCTTATTTTGTGCCTATTCATGCTTATTTTGTCTAATGCCAGCTAAGGATGTTAAGTTTTTAGTTTTAAAACAGTTAGTTCAAATTTCAATGAATCTGTCCTAAAATAAACTTTTTAGTCTAACTTATCATTAAGTGCTTATTTTTCCTAAATCTTTGCTTATTTATCTTTTATTTGCTTAGCTTTAAATCTGTCTTTATAAATTTCAGCTTAACTCTAACTTTTAAAGTTTAAAAATGGTTTTTGAGATTTTAAGGGGGTGTTTGGTTTAAGAGGGAAAATAGGTCAAAAATAGTCTTAAAACTGTTTGGGTCACTTTGCCAACTTTAATAAGCCCTTTTAAGTTGGTTCAAACTGTTCTTAAAAGTTTTTAAAGTCCTAAAGTGAGTTTTAAGGTTTTTTCTATAAGGTGTTTAAATTTGAGGTGTTAAAACATTCTAGAATAGCTTATTTGATAAGCCTTTTGAAAACAGATTTAAAGTGTTGGTTTAGTGTAGATTTTAGTGTTATAATGCAGTAGGATAAGTTCAGTCTAGTTTAATTTTGTCTTTTAAGAGTGGTCAAATCTGTCAAGTGTTGTTTTAAGTTTTAAAGAAGTCATTTTTTAAGCTCATATCTAGATAAGTTAGTGATACTTTTAGTTTGTTAAATTGGTAGAATAAGTAGTTTGTAGTATAAGATTTATCTGTTTTAGCTTATTTTGTACTTTGAACTTATTTTATTAGCTTAAAATCAAGGCTGTAAAAGCCCTTTTGTCCTTTATAAAAAAACTTGATAGAAACCAATCTTTGTAATCAGCCATTTTGGTAAGCCTTTTAAACAGCTTAATTGTGTTTCAAACTCTCTTTTCTTTGATGATTTAGATAGCTTGTTGGACTAGCTTTTTAGTGCTATAAGCCATTAGGCCATATGATCACTAAACTAGCTTACAAATAAGCGTGAAAGTGCCCACCGTAGGTTTTGTTTAGTCAAAAATATTGGCCAAAATCTTATTTGCTTTTCTGAGCTTATTGGCTTATTGGAGTTGCTTTATTTAGGTTTAGTCCTTGTGGGGGGGTGGGGGGGGTGTGGGGGGGGGGGGGGGGGGGGGGGGTGTGTGTGTAGCTTATTAGTTAGATTTAATACCTTTTAAGTTTATTTTAACTTAGATCAGAGCATAAAAAGTTTTCAAGCTTAACTTTTTAATTTAGAATCCAAAGTTAAAAGCTTAAAAGAGATTCTTGTCATTTTAAGCTATCTAGCTCTTTTTATTGCTTATTTTTGTTCTATAATGCGTATTAAGGTGTATCTCTTATGGTTTTCACTTAGTTGTCTCTCTTAGTTTCTTATTTTGTTCTTAAAAAAAAAGGAAAAACATTAGCCTATTAGCCAAAACCAATCTTGTCACTTTTAAGTGCTTATTTCTGGCTTATCATAAGCTTTTATAAAAAGTCATTTCATAAAAGTTGCTTATTTTTAAGTTATTAAGCTTTTTCAAAAAAAAAATCAAAAACAACAAGGGAAATTGGGAAGTCATGGGTGAGCAAGGCTCGAACCAATGACCTCCACAACCTCAACCACGTTTTTAACACACCTCTCTACTGCCAACGCGCCCTTGGGAATTTTTCAATATATGTTTGCAAGATTTATTTTATAAGGGGTGTTGGCAGCTTTGGCTTATCAGCTTATTTTGCTTTTTTCCCCAGCTTATTAGATTAGCAGTTGGTTTCATTTTATTTTTCTTGCATTCCTTACTCTTCAAAGTACTTTCTGTAATTTTTCTAGATTTTTATAAAGTAGTTTACTATTTTTAATCATTTTATTTCATTAAAAATGTTTTTAATTCTTAATAAATTAAATAAAAGTCAAAAAAATATAATTCTTTTTTCTAAAATTTTCTTTTATCATTTAGGACATAATCAACAATATAAATTTTCATATTGAGGGTTAAAGTTTTAGAATTTGATTTTTAAAGAACGGATTTGAATCCCATATCCATTATTAGTGTTTTAGCTTTAATTGCTTATCGTTTTTAGTGTGCCTTTACTTATTTTAGCATTTTAGTTGTAGAAATAGAAAACCAAATTCAAAATGGATATTCAAACATTGTTTCAAAACGTTTCAAACGATTTTCAATTCGCACCTCGTCAGGCGGGGACACGACCGAGAAGGTTTTTAGGGATTTTACTTTGGGTAAAAGTATTTGTCCTTTTGAAAACCTCTTGGAATACTTCTCTCTCTATTATTGATATTTTTGAGATAATTCTTCTTATTATAATATTTAAATAAATATATACTATAAATAATCTATAATATATATATAATAAATATATAATATAATATATATATATATATATATATATATAAGTATATATATTATTTATATATAATAGTACAATATAATAATATATATATATTTATATATACTAAAGGAGTTATTTTAAGTAAATCACTCAGCTTTAAGGTTTTCTTTTTTGAGTGCTTCATTTTGGGCTTGGAGGATTTGTGACGGAAATTATGGGTGAAGGGTCATGTTTAATGATCTAACTCGGAGTGGTTTGATTCGTTCCTTCCGGCTTAAGGCATCTGCTACAACATTTGCCTTTCCAGGATGGTAGCGAATCTTACAATCGTAATATGCGAGCAATTCTATCCAACGGCGTTGTCGCATGTTCAACTCTTTCGGATGAGATATGTTGAAAGGTCTTTGTGGTCATGAACACAGTACATCTTTGTACCGTATTGATAGTGGTCTCCAAATTAAAAGAGCGAACACTACTGCCTCCTAATAGAGATCATGATAGGTAGAGTTGTTCTTCATGAGGTTTAGTTGTCGGATGCATATAGCAATTAACTTTTTTTTCCCTTTGGCATTAATTACAGCTCCCCAGTCTGGAGTGATGCATCACAGTAAACGACAAAATCATTATTTCCTTCTGGTAATGCTAAGATTGGAGCTTCACAAAGCTTCTGTTTTAGCAGTTGGAAGGCTGACTCTTGGTTTTCTCCCCAGATATACTTCTTGTTTTTCTAGGTTAATTCAGTCAAAGGCTTTGCAATCTTTGAAAAACCTTCGATAAATATTCGATAGTAGCCCGCGAGTCCTAATAATTGGTGTACTTCTGTAGGTGTAGTAGGAGATGCCCAATTCTTAATTGCTTCAATCTTGGCGGGGTCAACGTGAATTCCTTGATTGTCAATCACGTGCTCTAGAAATTGCATGATATTGATCCAGAAATCACATTTGGAGAACTTGGCATATAATTTCTCCTTTTTGAGTAATTCTAAGATTTTTCTCAGGTGATCTGCGTGTTCTTCTTTGTTACGGGAGTAGATGGGTATATCATCAATGAACACTATCACAAATTTATCCAAGTATGGTTTGCACACACGGTTCATGAGGTCCATGAACACAGCAGGCGCGTTAGTTAAACCAAGTGGCATCACTTGGAATTCGTAGTGTCCGTATCATGTTCTAAAAGCAATCTTGGGAATATATTCGTCCCTGACTCTCAGTTGGTGATAGCGTGATCTCAAGTCAATTTTTGAGTAAACACTCGAACCTTGAAGCTAGTCGAATAAATCATCGATCCTGGGTAATGGGTAACAATTCTTTACGGTGAGTTTATTCAGCTCCCGGTAATCGATACACATTCTGAAAGATCCGTCTTTCTTTTTAACAAATAAGACATGAGCTCCCCAAGGCGAAGTACTTGGTCGGATAAAACCTCGGTTTGCTAACTCTTGTAGTTGGTTGTAGTTGGTTTGATAGTTCCTGCATTTCTAAAGGAGCTAATCTGTAAGGTGCTCGGGCCACTGGTGCTGCTCCTGGAATTAAGTCGATTTGGAATTCCACTTGGCGAACTAGGGGTAAGCCAGGTTAGTTCTCTTAGGAAAAATTTTCTGGAAATTCTCTGGGATACTGGTATGTCTGCCAGTCGTTTATGTCTGACTTATGTGTGTCATTACTTGGGCTATGAAAACTGACATCCTCTGGATATATAACTTTCAGTATTATACAGGTTATGAGGCTTAGTAAAATCGAGTTTTACTTTGATCACCTGGATGATTCAGTTCTTCGTCGATTTGGTTGTGACGATATTTCTCGTCAAAATATTCTAGCATGATACTTGGATAACCAATCCATACCAATGACAACGTCGAAACTACCGAGTTTAATCGGCATAAGATCAATTTTGAAAGGTTGATTTAACAAAGTCAGAGTTGCACCCTGAATAACGGTATTAGTACCTACTAAGTTTCCATTGGCCCATTTTAACATCATAAGTTGGTATCTAGTTGTAAATTGGTGTCATAATTATAGCATAGAAGCAAGAAGATATGATACATAACTTTTTTTCTGCTTCAGAATCGAATAATACTTAGCTTGATGTTGGTTTTTAGAAGACGTACCGCGACTACGTTCGGGTCTCGTTTGTGTGTCTTGTCCTCAGCAAGTTGCTTTTCCGTTGGGCAATGTTGTTGTGCCTTTAAGCACTGATAATTGTAAATCCTTTTTTCTCTCCACAGGCATGACAAATTACTGATACTAGTTGCTGATTGCTTCCAGTGGCTGGTCCTTTGTTTCTGCAGTTCCTAGTCAGATGACCCACCCTGTTGCAAGTCTGACACTTGACAGTGCAAGGTCCTGTGTGATGCAAAGTGCATTTCTTACACAAAGGAAAGCTTCCAGTATACCTACTGTTTTTAGTTGGGGTGGCAGCATAAGACCTGAAGGTTTCCTGTCTTCTATTCTGTTGTTGGCGGTAATCATTGTTGCGGTTGCTATGGTTGTTTTGGTAGTTGTTGATGCGATATTGTTGGTAGTTGTTGTTGTTAGTGGTGTTCCTTCTATCATCAAACTTTTGTTTTTGATCATTGATTCATTGTATAGAATTGTGCTTTGTTATCTGATCTATCAACCTCTAAGTTATGGTAATGGCTTCCTCCAAAGTTTGAGGCTTTGAAGCGGTAACATTTCCTTCAATACTTCTGGGTAATCTTCCGATGAAAACTTCCATGAGTTTCTCGGTGTTTGGTACCATGTTCGGGCATAAGACTGCTAATTCCTGGAATCTTCTAACGTAAGTTTTAAGATCATTTCCTTTTACAGTCAGATTGTAAAATTCATCTTCCATTTTCTTAACTTCAGTTCGAGAACAATACTTATTTATTGGGTGCCTTTTAATTCAGTCCTGGTTTCTTGTTGCCGCTTGTTCTATTTCAATAGGTTGGTGCGTTACTGCATTCCACCCAGGATTAGGAGTCATCAGTCAGGGTACCCGTAGCAAATGTCACTTTGTGTTCCTCGACACAGTTGCTATGAGAAAATACTGATTCGGTCCATTCAAACCAGCGAATGAGGCCAACTGCTCCTTCTGTACCATTGAAGTAGAAAGGTTGACAGCTTATGAACTCTTTATAGTTTCCCCTTTTTGCTACAGGAGTTCCACTAGTTGGTGCTCCGTTTAGGATTGTATTAGTACTTTGCCATTGTTGCTGCTTATGTTCCTGCAGCTGCGGCATAACTGTAAGCAACTAGTTTCACTCGAAGGTAGCCTTGAGTCGATGTGTTGGTGCCTTCAGATGTTGATGTCCTTGGGGAGCATTCTAATCAAACATAAGTAAACACGTAATAATAATGATTATCACAAGTCTTCTTAAAATGCTTAAGTTTAAAAATAAACTTTGTTACAATATTGATATCATAGTACTTATTTGATATGAATCTAAAAAGCATCAGACTTATTTAGTTCATTTTCTTGGGATTACGGTAAGATTCATAATGATATATAAAACTTTGTGAGATTAAAGTTATCAATAGGATAGTCTAGTGTGGTAGTTAGTTAATTTAACTGGTAATGAAGATCCTAATGATGAAGACGGAGATGTAATATAGGACATAGGATGAGTATAAAGCAATGGAGTACAACGGGGTCATCATTATATTATATCATTAACAACTTGCCTTGTACTTGTACATAGTCAAATTTGACAAGGTGTTGGTTATTTATACCACATATCCCGTGGATAGGTTCTAACAAAAACTATAAACTAGTATCTAATCTAGAGTTCGATGGTCCTTCCTAGGCTGTGTTCTTGTCCGTTCATAGATTGCATATCAGAAGACTTTTCTTATCTGCTTTGTGCCACGGGAACATGGATATCTTCGATGATTTGTTCTAGATTAGTCAATCCTGAAGCGTGCCAGAGCTGCTTGTGTTATTCCTTGCTTTTTTTAAAGTTTAGCTCAAATTTTGAGTACGAGCCTTTGGAGTTCAGTTTTCGATTGTCAAAATGTTGTTGTATGTTCACCCGACTTTTCCAAAGACCTTCTATTTTGTCTTTCCATGTGCTCAATTGGGTCAAGAGAGAGCTCATCTAAGGGTGATTCACTAAATTTCCTCAACTTGTTCCCGTGATGTTTCCAAACTTGTCTTACGAGAGCTTTCTCCCATCTCAAATACTTGAGGTAGGGCAGAAGTAGAGGAGGATGATCGGTCACGGCCTCGTTTCTTAGGTGGCAATAATTCCTCAGGAAGAAAGAATTTTGAGGATTAAACATTGGTGATATCATTGGAGATGGAGGCATAATAGTTGGCGGTGGAATAGAAACTGGTGGTGGAATAATAGCATTATATGCATGCATGACCTTCATATAGGGGTCATCATGAAAAAGTAAAAGAGTTGGTGAGGCTATTAGAACTAAACCAGATGATATTATTTGAAGATATCAGAGAAGTAATTTCCCGATGAAGCTGGGGGAATATGTCTGGGGAAGCCGGGATATAGTCCGAAAAGTTAGAGGAAAAAGCATCCTCAATATCAGAAGTAGGGTGGTTAGGAGAAGACATCACTCTATTAACAACTCAACGGTAAATAACATAAGTTATTTCTATAATAGTATAATAGTTATGTATCTTTACATACTATTCGGGAAATGTAAGTGGCACAGAGGACTTTCTTAGATAGAAACTAAAAGAAAATGTAGTTATAGTTAACGGTATCAACCACGTGTTCTCTTAACCGTGGCTCTTTGATACCAATCAGTAAACACCCCCATTTTGACAAATTTTTGCCAGCGGAAGCTAAATCTGGGGTATTTACTTTTATAGTACAGCAGTCATATCATAGAAATCGGACTCATTAAAGAGACGTTTTTAGAATAATTTTTTAGTTATCATTCATTTATTAATCAGATTTTTACAAAAAGAGAGGTCCCAAAATCTAGAAACATAAAGTTTGAATATAACATTTTAGCCATCTTCAAGTCCGTGCTTCTCCGTGCCATTAGTTGGTTCAATTGCATCATGAGACTAAAACTTGCTAAAAGATCAACACAATGGTTGAGTGAAATTCATAGGTTTATGATAAATAGTTTGAATACAAGTCATCATAATCAGTGGGTTACGTTGTTATACACCCATAATAGTAATAATTGCAATGTAGATACAATTATCATAGAAAACAGTATTATTGCCCTAAGCTCATGACACCGAGCCTTGAGATAATAATAATGCACAAGTAGGTTGCTCCCAACGGGGGCCTTTTGCCAAAAACCCGCATAGATATTCAAATGAAGTGCGTTTGGGACCAAAAGTACGGTCTACAATGGGTGGAGTTCCAGTTTCTAAATAGATCTATTCATAGCATTCGCGCTTACTCCGAAGAGTAATGAACTGTTCATGATAGTGGGGTCTTAATGGCAAAAGTTTGGAATTAGAGCCAATAATGACAAGATAGATACAGTTGGAAAAGAAAAAACACTTATATTCATGGTTTATAACATTTATTCCCTTCGCGGGTTTATGAAACATTTCAAAGATTTAAAATGCGAGGCTATGAACTCACCTTAATAGGGAAATCTGATTGATGGTAAAAAGTATATCAAATGAAAGTAACGGCCTCGTCAAGCAACCTGGGGTAATATGTCAAGTCTTAGTTTGATTGTTTATGTTTCAAAACATCATGATGTTTAATCATACATATTATTTTAATTTATTAATTTATGAAAATAATGTTCATTGTTCGGCTTCATAATTCAGAGGTCATGCAAGTAAATGTTTGAGAGTCAGGACATTTTAAAGCGTAAATCAATAAACTCGTCAATAAAGTATACTCAAATGAAACCCTTCATATGAAAATTCTCTCAGTAACATGACTTACGATAGTTTTAAGTTTCTTCAAAAGCTAGTCGATGATAAATTAATTAAAATTATAACGTAATTGTTTTATAATGCGTCGATCGATGATTAATAACGGACAAAATATGTCGGGGTTTTAATAAAATCAAGGTTTATTAATATTTATATATTATTTTTATTAATTTGATTAAATATATTATATTTTTATTTTTTAAGAATGCAAAATGGCAATATATATCCTTGATTTATATACTTTTACAAAGTTAGTCCTTTATATATAAAGTATTTATAACTTAAACCTTTAACTTTAAAACTTGGCAAAACAGCCCCTCATAGTTATAACTTTGGAATAATGACATTTTCAGCCCAAAACTATAAAATTTCATAAATTTACAATATATACCTTTGTGCATGAAAAACATTTGCATTTTTAGTCCAAAATTCATAATTTTGATTTTTTTTTCAATATAGAAAGTAATTTGCAGGTTATAGCTTATTAAACTAAGTTAGGATGAATAACTTTTACGAGCTTATAGCTTATCAAAATAGCTTATGAGCTTAATGATCAAAAATGGGCACGTTTGGTTTCGGAAAACCAAAACGCATGGGTTTGTGATTCAAGGTTTTAAACAAAGAGTTAAACTCTTATGATCTTAAAGGCCTTATTTTTTGAAATTATTTAAAACAAATTTTGAGCTTATGGAACAAGTTTTTAAGCTTACTTGAGCTTATATGGGTCGTATGAGCTTATTTAGATTCGTACGCCTGGAAACGACTTCAAGGGCTTCTTTCTCTTGATTCTTGGCTTCAAATTTGCTAAGTTCTTCCTTATTTGATCTTCCTTGATCTTGTTTAAAACACCATTTGAGTGGTGATGAGTTTTTGAGGTGTAATTGAAAGAATGGGGGTCTTGGCTATTTATAGTGTGCGAACCACTCTTAGTGACCAAGTATACTTAGAGTAGTGGCCAAGGATTGTAGGTAATGACTAAGGGCAGCTATAGGGTAAGCATTGAGGGCTAGGAAGGTAGCTATACAAGGTGTGGGATGGTTGGAGGGTGCGGCATACAAAGGAGGTGACAAAGATGGTTTTAACTTGGTGATCAAGTGTTGTAGCAAGCAAGGAGGCAAGGAGGTGAGTAAGGGTGGTGTCATGGTGATGGTAGGGTGCTAGCTTAAGGTGCTTGAGGTGCTTACTTGTTTTAAAATAGGTTTTAAATGAAATTCTGGGTGTTCGGGTTTTCAATTAGGGGTTTCGGGTTAGGGTTTTTGGATTTTAAAACGTGTATTGTGAAGTGAAATGGAGGGAAAACATGATTTAAATGTTGTGCATTAAGAGCTTGTAACATATGTTTAAAATGTGGTACAAAATCCCTTAGAAAAATGGAGGGAAAATACTAACTTTTGAATTTATGCTTTATTTACTTGTACATTGTGCTAAAAAGAGTTGTACATTGTTTTGGAGGGAAAAGTTATTCAAATGTGGTGCTATGATACTTGTACACATGCCTTGGAAACTTGTACATTTATTTTGTATGTAAACTTTACATATAATTAGGGTTTTGATATAAATGTTAACCGATAAAGTTCATTTGGCAATAATGTCGTGAAAACTACGTTAAATAGATAATGTATTTGGTAAAAATGATATTAGGACATAGACTTGACATATTAGGATGTTTACATGATATAAACATATATATAGTTGGCATTGGTTGTTACGTGAGCTCGTTTATTTAGTATGTAAACTACGTTACATAATGGATAAAGCAAAAAAATTCCTGTAAAAATGTGGTATATATAGATGTTATATTGCATCTAATTTAATAGATGGATATTACATTGCATTTAATTTAATAGATGAATATTTATATTGTGAAATTGCGGGTGTTATAGTCTCCCTCCCTTAAAAGAAATCTCGTCCCGAGATTTAGTTGGATGCCGGAGCCATGAGTGATGTTTGAAAACAGATGTGGATACTTGGCACGAATTTGATCTTCGCGTTCCCATGTAAATTCTGGTCCTCTTTTAGAGTTCCATCTTACTTTGACTATAGGAATACGACTTTGCTTTAGTTGCTTGACTTCTCGATCCATGATCTCCACTAGTTCTTCCCTAAAGTTGAGTTCGTCATCGAGTCAAAGTTCTTTCATTGGAATGACAAGGGATTCCAGATAAGCATTTCTTTAGATTAGAAACGTGGAAAGTATTGTGGACATTACTGAGCTCTTCAGGAAGCTCAAGTTTATATGCCACTGGGCCAATCCGTTCAAGGATTTTGAAAGGTCCAATGTACCGAGGGTTAAGCTTTCCTCGTTTTCCGAATCGGATGACACCTTTACGAGGTGACACTTTTAACATAACACGATCTCCAACTTGAAATTCTAAAGGCTTTCGTCTTATATTGGCATAACTTTTCTCTGCCGGTCTCTTGTAGCTTGCAAGCCGTAGCTGTCTATTTGCACTATCTTTTCAGTGGTTTCATGGATTATTTCTGGTCCCGTAAGTTGAACATCTCCAACTTTGGCCTAGCAAACAGGTGATCTGCACTTTCGACCATAAAGTGCCTCAAATGGTGCTGCCTTAATACTGGCATGGTAACTGTTATTGTAAGAAAATTCTACTAATGGTAAGTGTTTTTCCTCAGCCTTTTCCAAATACTATAACAATCAGGCTCGATGCATGTCTTTCAAGTGTTTGGTTGGTCTTTCACTTTATCTATCAGTTTCAGGATGATATACCATACTCATGTCTAATTGAGTACCCAAAGCACTTTGTAATGATTTCCAAAATCTGGATGTAAAATGACTGCCATGATCCAAGATGATAGATATTGGCACTCCATGTCGGGAGACTATTTCTTTGATGTATAACCTTGTAAGGGTTTTCATTACTATCTGTCTATGGGTAGGATGAAATGTACGGATTTGGTTGCGATCGACAATGACCCTAGATTGTGTCCATGTCCGTTTGAGAGTTTTAAGTCATTTTTGTGATGAAATCCATTGTTTTATTCTCTCCCACTTCCACATAGGGAATTTCCGGTTGTACGAGGGTAAGGGTATGGCAATTTAACATTCGGCACTTGTAACTCTAGAACATGTCAAACATTTGCCAACATATTCATTGATGATTGCCTTCATGTTAGGCCACCAATAGAGTTTCTTTAGATCCTGATACATCTTGTCAGAACCTGGGTGAATGGAATACTTCGATTTATGGGACTCATGCATGATCAAGTCTCTTAGATTACCAAAAAGTGGTAACCAACTTTGATTCTTGATACATCGGGTTCCATCAGGACGTATTTCAAATGATTTGTCCATTCCTCGTAAGTTTCAGCTTGTTGTTTTCTTCTTTGGGGGGGGAAAAAAAGTGCTTCAGTTTGAGCTTTAAGAATTTGTGAGGGTAAGTTTGGGTGAATGGTCATAACTAATGATCTAACTCGGAGTGGTTTAATTCGTTCCATCCAGCTTAAGGTATCTGCTACAACATTTTCCTTTCCAGGATGGTAGCAAATTTCACAATCGTAATCTGCAAGCAATTCTAGCCAACGACGTTGTCTCATGTTCAACTCTTTCTGATCAAGGATATGCTAAAGACTTTTATGATCAGTGAACATAGTACATTTGGTGCCATACAGATATGTGTCTCCAAATTTTAAGATGCCGAACAGACTGCTTCCTTAATTCGAGATTCATGAGTGGTATAGTTTTCTTCTCATTAGGCTTAAGTTTTTGTCGGGATGTGCATATGCAAACAACCTTCTCTCTTTGTATTAACACCGCTCCCAGACCTTGATGGGATGCATCACAGTAAACAACAAAATCGTCATTCCTTCTGGTAATGCTAAGATTGGAGCTTCACATAGCTTCTGTTTAAGTAATTGAAAAGCTGTCTCTTGGTCTCTTCCATGAGATGAGTTATTCTTGTGGTTTTTCTGGGTTAATTTAGTCAAAGACTTTGCAATCTTAAGAAATCTTTGATATACCTCCGATTAATAAACCAGGCGAGTTCCTAAAGAATTGACGTATTTCTTATGGCTGTATTTGGAGTTTCCAATTCTTAAATGCTTCAATCTTGGCGGGGTTCACATGAAGTCTTTGACTATCTAATTAAGTGTCAAGAAATTTTACGATTACGAATCCAAAAATTCACACTTGGAGGAACTTGTGCATACACTTCTCTATCTTGAGTAATTCTAGAATTATTCTCAAGGATGATTTGGTGCTCTTCTTGTTACGAGAGTAGATGAGAATATCATTGATGAACACTCTCACATATTTATCCAAGTATGGTTCATTACACGATTATGAGATCTATGTAATACAACAGGCGTGTTAGTTAAAACCAAATGGGTTATCACTTGAAATTCTATAGGTCTGTATCTTGTTCTGAAAGCAGTCTTGGGAATATCGTCATCCATGACTCTTAGTTGATGATAGCATAATCTTAACTCAATCTTCAAGTAGATACTCGAACCTTGAAGTTGGTCAAATAAGTCATCAATCCTGGGTAATAGGTAACGATTCTTTATGGTAAGTTTATTCAACTCCTGGTAATCGATACACATCCTGAAAGATCCGTCTTTCTTTTTAAAATAAGGACAGAGTCCCCAGGGCGAAAGTACTTTGGTCGGATAAAACCTCAGTCTGCTAACTCTTAAAGTTGGTTAGATAGTTCATGCATTTCTGAAGGAGCTAATCTATAAGGTACTCAGGCTACAGGTGCCGCTCCTGGAATTAGATCGATTTGGAATTCTACTTGGCGAATGGGAGGAAGGCCAAGAAAGGGCTTATTGATTGTCTTCGGACATACCACATATGCCTCAATAAAGCCTAACATGCTATCAATGTCCATGTCTTCCAGATTTGTAATACATACAGGTTTAACCACAAGGCACTAGGATATTCTTTCATTACAAAGGATAGAGTGAGTTCACATCATAGTAGTAGAGATTCTCACCATATGGCTTATAAGAATCAGTATGACCTCCATAGTAAGCTTTCCTAATGAAGGTGTCTTCATTTTGGTTAGGAATGTGTATTGGAAAGATCTCATCATTGTAGTATCTCAGACGAAAGATGTTTAGAGCCAGAGATGAAAGAGTTTGAAGAAAAACAAAGACGAAGCTTCGTTCCTCAGCAAAGTGTTCATTTCTTTTTCGCTAGGTTTTATTCTCTTTCTGGGATGATGGAAAAACCAGCAAGCTACGGCTTAAAAGCTTACCTTCTTCTCTTCTGGAGAAAGTACACCTACCATTGAATGACCCTTTAGAGATAATAACATATTGGTTCTCCTAGGACATCTTCTAGTCTTTTCTTGTCTGACTTCTTTTCCATTACTTGGATTACAAAAACTTGACAACCTCGAGATATATATCTTTCGGTTTTTATACAGGATATGAGATTTAGTCGGGTTTTACTTTGGTCACCCCGAATGATCAAAGTTTCACCACTGATTGGGATATGGATGACTTTCTCATCACAAGTAATTCTAGCATGATACTTGGATAGCCAATCCATACCAATGACGACGTCAAAATACCGAGTTTGATTGGCATAAGAACAATTTCGAAAGGTTGGTTTAACAAGTCAGAGTATGCACCCTAAAAAAATGACTGTTTGTGCTTACTATGTTTCAGTTAGCCATTTCGATATTGTAAATGGTATCTATTGTAATGGTGGATATTTAGGCATTAGAGGGCTAGAGATTTATAGATACGAAGCTTTTATCGGCTCCAGAATCAAATAATACTCTAGCTAGATGTTGGTTTAGAAGGAACATACCCGTGACTACGTTTGGGTCTTGGTGAGCATTCTTATCCCTCAACATGCAGGCTCTTCCCTGGGTCCCCTCTATAACAACCTCCCCCCCCCCCCTACAGGCCCCCCCCCCATGATTGTTGTTGGTGGTCTTTCAGCACTGATTTGCATAATTCCCTTTCTCTCCACAAGCATGAAAAGTAACTGTCACTGGTAGCAGATTACTTCTAGTGGCTGGCCCTTTGTTTCTATAGTTCTTGGTCAGATGGCCCACCTTGTTGCAAGTATTACACTTAACAGTGCAAGGTCCTGTGTGATGCAGAGTGAATTTATTACACAAGGGACAGTTTCTAATTACCCATTATTTTCAGTTGGAGTGACAACATAAGACCTGAAGGTTTCCTGTCTTCTGTTCTGTTGTGGTTGATGATTATTGTAGCGGTTGTTGGTGTTGGTGTTATGGTAGTCGTCAAACTTTTGTTTGTGGTCACTTGATACTTACACCGGAGTGTGCTTTGTTACCTGATCCATTAGCCTCTGGGATATGTTAATGGCTTCCTGTAGAGTTTGAGGTTTAGAGGTGGTAACATTCCCTTCAATACTTCGAGGCAATCCCCCGATGAAAACTTCCATCATTTTCTCAAATCTGGCACCATAGTGGGACATAAGGTTGCCAATTCCTAGAATCTTCTCACATATATCTTAAGATCATTCCTCTTCACAATCAGATGGTAAAATTCGTCTTCCATCTGTCTAGACTTCAGTTAGGGGAGATATACTTCTTTATCAAAAGCTTCTTGAATTCAAACCCATTAAGCTTGTAAGCTTCTTCTATCCCAATAGGTTGGGCAAAAGAATTCCACCAGGATAGAGCTTCTTTAGTTAAAGTACCAGTAGCAAGTCTTCGATACAGTTGCTACGGAAAAACACTGATTCAGTTCGCTCAAACCAGCGGATAAGTCCAACAGCTCCTTCAGTTACCTTTGTTGTTTGATAGGTTGACAGCTGATGAACTTCTTTGTAGCTACACTTTCTTGCCGACAGAAGAAAACTCTCTTTCTCTGGTGTTCTATTGGTATTGTCAGAGCATTTACCATTGTTTGCAGCTTGTGCTTCCAGAGCTGCTGGTAACACTATCAGCAAACTAGTGTCCTGATGGCAACCTAGAGTCATGGCATGGTTGCCTTCAAATGTTGATGTCTTTGTGAGGCATTCATATCATAACATAAGACAACACGTAATAAGAATGATATCACAATTCTTTCCTTAAAATGTGTAAGGTTTAAAAATAAACATTATCACAATAGTGATATCATAGATAATTCATAGATAATTCATATCAAGTAAGTATCTATGATTTATTTAGAAGTCACGGTATGATTCATAATGATGAAGACGGAGATGTAATATAGAACATAGGATGAATATAAAACGGGATCACCATTATATTATATCATGAACGACTTGCCTTTGTACTATACATAGTCAAAATTTGACAAGTGTTGTTATTTATACCACACATCCCATAGCTAGGTTCTAGCAAAAGCTTATAACTAGTATCTAATCTAGTAGTCTAATATATACCACTGGGCCAATCCGTTCAAGGATTTTGAAAGGTCCAATGTACTGAGGGTTAAGCTTTCCTCGTTTTCCAAATCGGATGACACCTTTACGAGGTGACACTTTTAACATAACACGATCTCCAAAGGTTTAGACGTTCCCATTTGCTTTCTTTGAAGTTTAGCAATTTGAGTACGAGACTCTCGGAGTTCAGCTTCCAGATTGTCAAAATCTTGTTGTATGATCACCTGACCTTTTCCAAGACCTTCTATTTTGTCTTCTATGTGTTCAACGCGGTCGAGAGAGAGTTCATCTAGGTGATTCAAAATTTCCTCAATTTGCTCCTCGTGACGTTCCAAACTTGTCTTACGAGAGCTTTCTCCTATCTCAAATTCTTGAGGTAGGGCAGAAGTAGAGGAGGATGATCGGTCACGACCTCGTTTCTTAAGTGGCAACAATTTCCAAAGGTGTTATGTTATGACTTCTCGATCCATGATTTCTACTGGTTCTTCTACAAAGTCTCGTACTCAAGTAACGGCTTCATCACGCAACCTGGAATAATATGTCAAGTCTTAGTGTGATGGTTTATGTTTCAAAACTTTATAAAGTTT
>BQNB010074621.1:0-31727 GCA_026074375.1 Tanacetum coccineum | reverse complement strand
CTCATTTTGGGCTTAGATAACATGGGTTGGCCCGGCCCATTAAACGGGTTACAGGCCGGCCCAATAAAATCCGAGGGTACCGTTGAACTCGTTTTCTTGCACTCTTTCCAATCCCGTGCTTGGTTGTGTCCGGTTTTGTCTTTATTTTTGTCCTTTTCTCGATATCCGGTACCTGCACATACACAAACAAAAACAAGCATATATATTGCATTTTTCACACGTTTTTGGTTATTTGGGCTCGTTTTTCATGGTAAAAGGTATGTATAAAATAGCAAATACCATGTATCTAGTATAATTGTTGGGATATTAAGCATAGAAGCAAGAGATATGGATACAAAACTTTTATCGGCTCTTGAATCAAATAATACTCTAGCTAGATGTTGGTTTAGAAGGAACATACCCGTGACTACGTTCGGGTCTTGGTGAGCGTTTTTGTCCCTTAGCAAGTATGCTCTTCCATGGGCACTGTTGTTTGCCTTTGGGCACTGGTTTCTGTAATGCCCTTTCTCTCCACATGCATGACAAATTACTGACACTGGTTGCAGGTTGCTTCCAGTGGCTGGCCCTTTGTTTTTGCAGTTCCTAGTTAAATGACCCACCTTGTTGCAAGTCTAACACTTGACAGTGCAAGGTCCTGTGTGATGCAGGGTGCATTTCTTACACAGGGGAAGGCTTCCAGTATACCTACTGTTTTCAGTTGGGGTGACAGCATAAGCCCTGACGGTTTCTTGCCTTCTATTCTGTTGTTGTTGGTGATCATTGTTGCGGTTGCTATTGTTGTTACGGTTATTCTGGTAGTTGTTGTTGTTGGTGAAGGTTCTTCTATCATCAAACTTTCGTTTGTGATCATTGGTTCCTTGCACAGAATTGTGCTTTATTACCTGATCCATTAACCTCTGGGTTATGGTAATAGCTTCCTCTAAAGTTTGAGGCTTTGAAGCGGTAACATTTCCTTCAATACTTCTGGGTAATACCCCGATGAAGACTTCCATGAGTTTCTCAGAATTTGGTACCATATTTGGACATAAAACTGCCAATTCCTAGAATCTTTTAATGTAAGTCTTGAGATCATTCCCTTTTACAGTCAGATTGTAAAATTCATCTTCCATTTTCTTGATCTCAGTTCGGGGATAATACTTCTTTATTAAGAGCTTTTTAAATTTGGACCAGGTGATCTTGTAAGCTTCCTCTATTCCAATAGGCTGGGGAAATGAATTCCACCAGGACAAAGCTTCTTCAGTTAGAGTACCAGTAGCAAATTTCACTTTGCAGTCCTCAGTACAGTTGCTATGGGAAAATACCGATTCAGTTCATTCAAACCAGCAGATGAGGCCAACAGCGCCTTCCGTACCTTTAAAATTGAAAGGTTGGCAGCTCATAAACTCTTTGTAGCTACATTTTCTTGCTACAGGAGTTTCTCTTGGTCCGGTGTTCCTATTGGTATTGTCAGCATTTTCCATGGTAGCAGCTTGTGCTTCCAGAGCTGTAGAAACACTATCAGCAACTAGTTTCCTGATGGCAGCCTGAGACATGGCTGGTGCTGCAGATGTTGGTGTCCTCTTGGGAGCCATTCTATCAATATTTACAAGACAACACATAATAAGAATATATCATTTGACATAGATACTTATTTGATACAAGTTCTAACAAAGAAATACACATCCTTTGATATTACATTGTAGAATATAACGAAAAATTTTGGAATCTAAGACTTCCAGAGATGGGTACTCTAATAAGCATCTGACTTATTAGGTTTCTCGGGGACTGGTTTACTTTCTAGTGGTTTTATACCGCGACCACTTAGATAACTTATCAAAGGCTAGTCTGGTGGTGGTGTAAATGAAATCGTATGCTCAATATCTTGATCATTTATCATATCCATGAAATCTGGGTATAAAGGTTTGAGAAAACTGGGTGGTAAGAAAGCCATAGTAATCCAGATACATAAAGATACGATACATCACACTACAAAATATAAGATAGACAACCATGACAAACATAAATCGGTATCATGAAACAGCGAGGTATAATGGAATCACAACTTCATTATGTCATAAACAACTTGTCTACATATTTTACACAATCAAAATTTAACAATTGTCATTATTTATGCCACACATCCAGTGGTTGGATTCTAACAAAAGCTGTAAATGATAAGAATCTAGTCTAGTAGTCTGGTGGTCCTCCCTTGTGGTTCTTGAGTTTACGGATCTTGTCCAGAAGACTCTTCATATCCGATCGATGGCGAACCTGGATATCCTCGATGAGTATCTCTAAAGTAGAAGTCCTGACACAAGCAAGAACAATCTTGTTGTCATGCCCCATTTGCTTTCTCTAAAATCCAGCAATCTGGGTACGGGCTTCTTGAAGTTCAGTTTCTAGTTGGTCAAAATCTCGCTGTATGATTACTCGACCATTATCAAGACCTTCTATCTTATCTTCCATGTTCTCAATGCGCTCAAGATGGAGCTCATCTAAGTGATTCAAAATAGTCTTGATATGTTCCTCATGATGCTCCAGATGCATCTTATAAGAACTCTCTCCCATCTCAAATACCTGAGGTGGGGCGGAGGAATCAGTAGAGAAGGGTGATAGGAAACGGGCTCGTTTTTGAGGTGGCAAAATCTCCTCAGGAAGAAAGAAATCTCAAGGATCAAATAGTGACGATGGTGGTAATACTAGAGATGGAGGCAAAATAGTCGATGGAGCAATAGGAGCTCGGGGTGATGGAATAGTTAATTCATTACTAGTAGCATTATATGCTTCCATAACCTTCATATACGGATTATCGTGGAAAGGTGAGATGGCTAGCAAGGCCAAAAGATCCTTAGATAAATCCTCTAAAGGATAAAAAAAGGTGTTTCCCGGTGAGGCTGGGAAATAGTCCGGTGAAGCCGGGATATAGTTAGGAGTATTTATAGAGGAAAAAGCATCCTCAACATCAAAATCAGATAGGAAGATAATAGGGTGGGTGGATGTAGACATAATTCTGTAATAACCCAATCTAAAATAACATAAGTTATTTATATAATAGTTATGTATCTTTACATACTATTCAGGAAATGTAGTGGCACGGAGGACTTTCTTGGATGGAAAAGGACCACACTAACAAGCATCCAAACTCATTAGGCTTTCTCGAGGACTTGGTTCACTTCTAGTGGAGTATCATACCGAGCGACCACTTAGAATAACTTACAAGAGGCTATCTGGTGGTGGTGTAGGTGAAATCGATGCTAATGATCTTTATTATTAATCATATCCAGATAACCTGGAGTATAAAAGGTTTGAGAAAACCAGGATGGTAAAGAGAACCATAGTATTCCTGGGTGAAAGGATGCGTGAGTCATCACACTGACAACATATAGATAGGACAACCTTGATAATACATAAAATCGGTATCATAAAACAGCGAGGTTAAAAAACGAATCAACCACTGGTATAAGTCAATAAACACCTTGTCTAATATTTTACATAGTTAAAATTTGACAAGTGTCATTATTTATGCCTTACACATCCAGTGGTTGGATTCTAACAAAATGCTGTAATGATAATGATCTAGTCTAGTAGGTGTTGTTCCCCCCATTGTGGTTCTTGAGGCTCATGGATCTTGTCCAGGAACTCTTCATATGCTGATGTTGTGACTCTATCTATATACATCTATCTCTATCTATACTAATCGATATCTATCATCTAAAGTAGAAGTCAGACGACGAGCAAGAACAATCACGTTGTCATTCTTCCCCGGTATGCTTTCTCTGAATCCATCATCTGGTACGGCTTCTTAAGATCAGTTCTAGTTGTTCCAAAATCTCGCTGTATGATTACTCGACCATTATTACCAAAGAACCTTCTATCTTATCTTCCATTGTCCATCACAAACGCACATCAAGAGGGAGCTCATCTAAGTGATTCCAAAATAGCATGGTTTTCCTCATGGCGCTCCCAGACTGGTCCTTATGAGAACTCCTCCAATTTCAAATACATAAGGTGGACAGAAAAATTAAAAAAGTTTAGAAAAAGAGGATGATAGGAAACGGGCTCGTTTCTAAGGTGGCAAAATCTCCTCGGGAAGAAAGAAATCTCGGGGATCAAACATTGGTGATAGTGATAACACTAGAGATGAAGGCAAAACAGTTGGTGGAGCAATAGGACTGTTTGTATGTAATGAGTGACTCACATTAGTAGCATTATAATGCTTGCAGACCTTCAGATCTGGATCATCGTGAAAGATGAGATGGCTAGCGAGGCCAAAAGATCCTTAGATAAATCCTCTGAAGGATTAGAAAAGGTGTTTCCCGGTGAGGCTGGGAAATAGTTTGGTGAAGTCGGGGTATAGTCAGGAGTATTCATAGAGGAAAAGCGTCCTCCAACATGAAATCAAATAGGAAAATAATAGGGTTAGGGTGGATGTAGAACATAATCTAAAGAACCCATGGTAAATAACATAATTATTTATATATAAATTAACTAGTTATGTATCTTTTACAACGATTCGAGAAATGTAATGCACGGAGACTTTCTTGGATGAAAAATGGCTATTAGTTAGGTTTTATAACCTTGTCTCTATACCCTCGGCTCTGATACCAATCTCTAACACCCCCCTAAATTACATATAGCAGCGGAAGCTAAATTGGGAAATACTTCCAATCGAACAGTCTAATCATAAGAAAATGACTTAAAAGAGACATTTTGGAAAATTTAGTTATCATTTAATATTATATCAGAGTTTTACAAACAGGAGGTCCCAAAATGCATATGAAAACAAAAAGTTTGAATGATAACAAGTTTGGACGTCCTCAAGTCCAATGCCACTCCGTACCATAGGTTGCTCAATTACCTGAGATAAACATGCTAAAAAGGTTAACACAAAGGTTGAGTGAAATTCACAGGTTTGAAATGTAGTAGTTGAATACAAGTCATCATAAGTGGTAATAATTGTACAATTATAATTATCATGGAAAACAGTATTATTTCCCTAAGCTCATGACACCAATACGTTAACATGGAAATCACCTCAGTGACATTATTAAGAAACAAATATCCTCTTGGAAAGGTAATTTGCCAAAGTTACCCATTATTCTTAAATATAGTGTGTTTGATTACCTCATGTACAGGTAAACACAAACGGGATTCGTCAATCCCAATAGATCTATCCATAATATTCGCGTTTACTCGCAAGTGATTAATGGTTCCATATATAATGATTAAATGATATTGCAGTACGTAAACTTAGCATAATATATCGAGGATCGCATACAGTTGGAAAATACTTGTATTCAGGTTTATAGCATGTATCCCCCCACGGGGTTTAGAAAACATGTAAAGGTGGGACAATGAACTCACTCTCACATCACCTTTGAAAAAGTGTAAGTTGATTGATTTGCAATTTAATTCAAATGAAGTAAACAGCCGCGACACTCAACCTGGGGTAATATATCAAGTCTTAGTTTGGATTGATTATATTCCAGAACTTATTTTCATAAAGTTTAACAATAAACCTTAAATTGGTTTATTAATTTGATGAAACATCGTAACAGTTCGGGCTATCATAATCAGAGGTCCCATGTAGTAAACGTTGAGATGCAAGAGACACTTTAATCGAGTCTTATAATATTTAAATATATTTTTATAATTAATATAAAAATATTACATTTTATACCCTTAAGAATATGAAAATAACAATATATACCCTTGGTATATATTAATTTACACTTTTAACCCTGTAATTATATTTTAAAAATATTAAACCTTTAACTTTGCAAATTGCCAAAACAGGCCCTTGTGGTTTAACTTTGGAGTATTTACACTTTTGTCCCAAAAACTATATAAGTTACAATATTTACAATATATACCCTTATGCATGAAATGTTTTGCGTTTTTAGTCCATAATCCATAATCTTTGTATTTTTAATCTCAAAATCAATTTTGCAGCTTATAGCTTATTACTATAAGCTAAAATAAGTAAGTTTTACGATTGTAGCTTATGAAAAGAGCTTATGAGCTTAAAAATTCAAAATGGGCATGTTTGGTTTAGAAACAATAACCCGATGGGTTAGGGCTTTTAGGATTAGTTTTAATGATTATAAAATTGATAAGTTAGCTTATTAGAATAGCTTATAAAATCAGCTTATTGCTTTTAGCTTATTAGGGTTTACGAAAAGGGTTTTAGGGTTTTTAAAGGCGCGTTTGGTTTAGGAAAACCAAGTGTGTTGCTTAGGGTTTTAAGAGCTTATTCCAAGTGATTATAAAAGTACATGGGAGCTTATTAGGATATGAATAAGCTCAAGCTAGCTTATTTAGGGTTTCGAATAGATTAGGGTTTCAAAATGGGTCACTTAAGGTTCGATTAGGGTTTAGGAGTTTTCAACATGGTTTTGTTTGATCATATGATTAAAACAAAGTGTATACATGATCTTAAACATAACAAGAGCTTATTGAACGAGTACAAAATCTTACTAGTACATGAAATGAGTACATGAAATGGAAAGATAGTGAAATGGGACGAAATGGGTGAGTATGATCCCAAATCTTTAGGAGATGAATCAAGGACCTCTTTTCTTTTCTTATATGGCTTCTACTTAGCTTAATCTTCCTTACTTCTCTTCTAGGACATGGCTAGAGCATAGTTTTAAGGTAGTTTTGAGTTTGGATGATGAATTAAGAATGTGTGCATATATGCGTGATTATAGAAAAGGTAAAGAAGATGTGGTGGCCAAGTTATAGGGAGTAAGTGGCCCAGGTTGAGTGAAGTGGTGGACAAAAGGATAGCTAGGATGACTATTAGGAGCTAGGAGGATAGCTTAGCAAGGTGTGTGGAGGTGAGGTGTCGCTTTAATATGTCATGTTTTTTTCTGGGGTGGGGGTTCGGTTTGCCCAAGGTAGTGTGACAAGAAGGTTTAAGGGGTGAGGGGTTCGGTTAAACAAGTAGGTAAAGAGGTGAGGTTTTCTTGGTGAACAAGGGTGGTGACAAAGGTGGTAGGTTGCTAGGGTGGTGACAAGGTGGTGAAAGGATGGTAGCAAGGTGGTGGATCATGGTGGTGAAAGGGTGGTTGCTTGGTTCGAACTAGTATATGTGTTTTGGGTCATTTAGGGTTTTCGGGCTAGGGTTAGGACGAGCTAGGGTTAGGGTTAATAACTAGTTTAAATGTTGTGCATTGGAGTGTTGTAATCCATGCTAGAAAGGTGGTATGAAATGCCTTAGAAATTAGAGGGAAAATGGCTCATTGGAATCTTATGCTTAATTGACTTGTACCTAGGGCTTTAAAGGAGTTATACTATGGTTTAGGAGGGAATTATATTCCAATATTATGCATTGGTAACTTGTACACATGCCTCATAGGTTTGTACATTTGTTTTGTATGCAAACATTACATGTAATCGAGGTTTTGATATAAACGTTTAATGTATAAAGTCCGTTTTATATTAAACGTTATGGATGGTACGTTAAATAGATAACGTATGGTAAAATGAAGTTTAAAACATATTGCTTGACATATTATAACATTTACTTGCTATAAACGTTAATGAAATTGGCATTGGTAGGTTGCGTGAGCTCGTTTACTTTTGTAATGTAAGTTACGTTACATTATGGATGGAATAAAGCAAAAATCTTTCCATGAAAATGGTTGCATCTAAGTTAATAGATGGATAATTACATACATGAAAATTGCGGGTTGTTATATTATACATTCCAATTTGCCATGTGCAAATTTCTTCCCAACCGTATCAAAGATAGAAAATTAGCACAAGACTCGAGAAATACATACTTTACACTTTAAGCAACTAACAACCGATAAATGGACTTAATCTAATAGGGCAGGCTAAGGTGTAAAGGTGTAACGAAACAAACAGTTGGTGTAATTCCTAAAGGATTGGCTCTATTAGTTTTTCTAAGGGTATCTTACTCTTATAGTGAGAGTAAACAAAGGGTTTATACGAGGATTTAACTAACCAGTGTAGTTAGTTAATAAAACAACATATAAAGGCTTTTTGGGTGTAATCCTAAAAGTTGACCAATTTAAACAAGTTACTCCATCTAAATCCATAGTACTCGTTATTGTGGTCTAGAATAGATATACCAAGACAAGTTTTAAAGTCTACACCATCATCGGCATACTCATATTTTTGTGGAATTTGGTTAAACATTTGGAAACAGATAAGGTTAAATCCTCACAATATCTAATAAGGGTTATTGTGTGCGTGTTATGTAACAAATAATTTCACAAAAGTATGCTTGAAATTTTTTTAAATTTGAGCATAGTTTAAGCATTTTAGTGTGAAAAATAAGACAAGTTTGCATTCTAATTCCCATCCCCCCACTTGACTTATACAACGTCCTCGTTGTATAGATAAAACATTAAAAACGAGAATTTAAAAGAATTAGAATGAGAAACTCCCCTGATATTTGGCTCGATAGATTCTCCAAGTTGAGTTTATGAGCAAGATTGTGTGTTGAACATGCGTCTGAATGCCAGCATGACTACAATCTCACATAGGATTCTAGATGCTTGATACTTCACCAACTTTGTTGATTTCTTTGTAGCGAGGTCATGTGCAAAATATAGGAAAAACATGCAAAGGTTCCCCAAAATGCACTTCAAAACTAATACAAAACACAATTCAAAAAGGGTTGTGATCTTTGTGGCTAAAACAATCATCTCTCTGAGAATTGTTATAAAGTTATGTTTTGTAAAAAGCATGAGAGAATTGATCATAGAACCTATGATCATGCTGAATACATGTCCACCATGAACATATCTAAACATCTCAAAATTCAGGGTGGATCTTCTTCAAGATCTAAAACCCTAAGACCATCAAAAAAATTATTCCCTCCATACATACACTGTGGTTTCAGCGATCATATATCTGACGATTGTGTAAACTATCCCATATATGATATCTATAGAAGTTATGATCATGACACACATGGTCATAACAGGATCATTTCTCTAAGAAGAGGAATCAAGCCCAGAAACCCTCAGCATGTCATGAAAAGTTGTGAAACATGTGGTAGCAGAGTTCATACCACAACTGATCACAACGATTGAGTGGTTCAAAAGAGGTGAAACACTTGAAGCCAAAAAAGCTGAAGCTCTAAAATCAACTAAGGTTGAATCATCAAATGCTAACAGATCTAAGACTCCCACAAAAAGGTGGGTTTCTAAGCAAAACTAACCATTTGGAACGTATTTGTGTAAGCCTATCCGGTACCTGGACAGTGGATGCTCAAGGCATATGACTGGTCTCAGAGTTACTTACAAAAATATATGGAACAACCAAGATCTAAGGTGGTGTTTGGAGATGACTCTATATGCACAACTGAAGGTTATGGGTCTATTAAATGTAATGGTATAGTTTTCACAAAAGTAGCATTTGTAAATGCTCTTAAGTATAATTTAATTAGCATCAGTCAAATCTATGATGCTAAATATATTGTCCAGTTTGATGAGAGAAGAGAAACAATCTTCAACTCTAATAAAGAAGTGGTAATGATTGCTCCAAGAGTAAGAGATGTATATGTTCTTAACATGACATCCTCTACTCAAGAATCTTGTTTCTTTGCCAAAGCTTCTAAGAATCTTAACTGGCTTTAGCATAAAAGAATTGCTCATCTAAACTTCAAAACAATCAACAGTCTGGCAAAACAAAATTTTATTATTGGTCTTCCCTCACTTGTCTACTCAAAGGACAAACCATGTTCATCGTGTGAAAAGGGAAAGCATCCTATGGCTAGCTTCAAAACAAAACAAACATTTTCTATCAAGAAATGTCTTCATCTTCTTCACATGGATTTATTTGGAACTGTAACTCCTAGGTCTATTAACCATGAAAAGTATACCCATGTCATTGTTGATGAGTACTCAAGGTACACCTGGGTATACTTCTTAAAGAAGAAAAGCCAAGCACATGAAACTATCATATCTTTCATCAAAAGAGTTGAAAATCAAAATGATATCAAAGTCAAACAACTCAAAACTGACAATGGTACTGAATTCAAAAATAGCATCCTTATCAACTTCTATGATGAAAATGGAATTTCTCAAAAAATTCTTCTTCCTACACACCTGAACAAAATGGTGTTGCTGAAAGAAAAAATAGAACCCTCATAGAAGCTTCAAGAACAATGCTTTCACGATCTGTATTTTCAAAACAATACTGGAATGAAGCTATAGCCACTGCATGTTACACTCAAAATAGATCCATAATTTTAAAAGACATCTAAAAACTCCTTATGAAATATTTCGTAAGAGAATCCCAAACATCGACTTTCTTTATGTTTTTGGATGTCCTGTTTTCATCCATAACCATAAAGATCATTTAGGAAAGTTTGATGAAAAGGCTGATGATGGTTACTTCCTTAGATACTCACTTGTTTCCAAAGCCTTCAGAGTCTTTAACACAAGAAGAAAACAAACTGAAAAACCTATCACATCATATTTGATGAAAGCCCTAATGCTATCAAATTCACAAAACTTTTAGTTGACAACATCAACATTGCTGAATCTGAAAGATATCCACCTAATGAATATCTTCATCTTTATGAGCCTTCTCAAAGGTATCAAACAAGCAGCAATAAAGTGTCTTTCATATAACCCTATGAAATTCCTGAACTAGTTGTTCTTGAAACTAAAGTTTCATCTGACCAAAATGGTCAAGCTGATCAAAATGATCAATATGCTTAAACTGATAAAATCTTAAATGATGATCAGTCTAAACATTCAAATCACATAACTAATGAACACATCATTGATAATCTCCCAAGCACTAAAGATATTCAGATGTCTGAACACTTATCCTCTCTGAATGTATAGGATACTTTAGTACAGGATACAATTCTAATTCCTAATCCTTCTTTATCCATTCCATAATGACCTCTCCAGCTCCTCAAGACAGTGGTCTCAGGACAAACACATTGAGATAGTCAATATCATAGGTGATCCAGGAGCTACAACGCTCACTCGAGCCATGGCTAGAGAACTTAGTACTGCTTTAGCTCATAAATGTCTCTTTGTAGATTTTCTCTCTGAAGAAGAACCTAAAAAGGTCTCTGAAGCACTATAGCATCCTGGATAGGTTCATGCCATGCATGATGAACTAAACCAGTTTTCCAAAAACAAAGTCTGGACATTAGTTCCTGCACCTTATGGTAAAACCATAATTGGCTCAAAATGGGTATTCAGGAACAAAAGAGATGAAACTAGAATTGTCATCAAAAATAAGGCAAGACTTATAGCTTAAGGCTACAATCAACAAAAAGGCATAGACTATAATGAAACCTTTTCTTGTTGCAAGACTTGAAGTATTTGTGATCTTTCTTGCCTTTGCCACTTACATGAACTTTATAGTTTATCAAATGGATGTCAAAAGTGCATTCCTCAATGGTAAACTAAAAGAAGAAGTTTATGTCAAACAACCTCCAGGGTTTTAGAGCAGTGAGTTCCCCAACCATGTGTGCAAATTGGACAAAGCTCTTTATAGACATAAACAAGCTCCAAGAGCATGTATGAAACTCTCTTAACCTAACTTACTGTACACAAGTTTGTAAGAGGTAAGATAGACAACACTCTGTTTGTCTACAAAACTCAAACTAATGTGATTTTGATGCAAATCTATGTTGATGACATTATCTTTGGGTCCACCCATATAAAATTATGCATACAGTTTGCTAAACTGATGACTCAAAGATACAGAATGAGCATGAGGGGTGTCCTCATCTATTTCTTTGGATTTTAGACTAAACAATCTGAAAGAGGAATTTCAATCAACCACGAAAAATATGTTAAGGATCTGCTGAAAATGTATGACATAAATGGTTCATCAGTGAAAACTCCAATGGTACTCCCTAACAAGTTAGGACCTGATCTCAATGGCAAAGATATAAATGAGACTCAATATAGAGGTATGATTAGATCACTAATGTACCTAACCGCAAGCAGACCTGACATTCAATTATCAACTTGTCTTTGTACAAGATATCAAGCAAATCCTTGAGAATCCCACCTTATTGCTGTTAAGAGAATCTTTAGGTGCCTAAAAGGTACTCCTAGTCTTGGTCTTTGGTATCCAAAGTGTTTAGATTTTGACCTAAAAGGATACTCAGACTCTGGCTATTCTGGATGCAACATGGACAAAAAAAGGACTTCAGGTGCTTGTCAGTTGCTAAGAGGCAAACTTGTCTGCTGGAGTGCTAAAAAGCAACAATCTATGGCTATGTCTTCAGCTGAAGCTGAATATGTAGCTGTTGTTAGATGTTGTGCCAACATACTATGGATGAAGATTCAACTGACTGACTATGACATCATACATGAAAAGGTACCCATATTTTGCGATAACACAAGTGCTATTGCAATTTCAAACAATCCAGTTTTGCACTCAAGAACAAAGCATATTTATATCAGATATCATTTTATCAGAGATCATATTCTCAAAGGGGACATTGAATTAGATTTCATTCCCACTCAATATCAACTTACTGATATCTTTACCAAGCCTCTGGATGAGCCAACTTTCAAAAGATTGATTGTTGAACTAGGTATGCTGAACATTGATTCAAAACTTAAACCTTCAGTACTAACTGATGCAATACTGAAGGTTCAGTGATTTCATCTAAAACTGAACAACCTTTCATATGTTAAAATGTCAGTTTAGTTTTTGCATGTTACCTTTAGCTTGCTTAAGTGAAGTAACTAAGTAATCACACATGTCTCATTCATGGATTTGCATGAGCACGTATGGTTTTGTCGCCTTCCCTAGAGCAATGGTATTGGTCACATCAAGAACTGGACGAAACTGCTTTATTTTCTTCAGTTCAGTTTACAAAACTTTTTGTTCTAACTCTTCAGCTCTCTCTCAAGTGAAGTAACTAAGCAATTACATATGTCTCATTTATGGATTTTCATGAGCATTTGTGGTTTTGTCGCCTTCGCTGGAGCACTGGTGTAGATGAAGATTACAATAATCAGTTCAACATAACATAACATCAAACCTGAACCTAGTTCAATCTTTAAACTTCAATCACAAGGTCGGTTTTAAAAGAAAATATGATTTTTGAAATTAATATTATTTTATCAAAATAATTTCCTTTCTAAAGAAGTTGTTTAATTTAGAAATATTAAAAAAGGATATCCAAAAGTTAGAATGACCTCACCATCTTTCTCTCACCTACTATTATAGTTAAATAGACAGTTGTTTACTGTTCTAGGTGTCAGAGGCATGCTGTGCTGACTTTTATTAAATATAAATATTAGCACACATGTTGAAAATAAACCCTAAACATTCCCCATAACTTTATAACCTTAAATGACACTTACAAATTCTCAAAGAAAAACGTGTAACTTCATCAATCATATAAATCTCACCTAACCAATCAACAACTCGTTCTTTACAAACTCATCAAGAACATACACACAAAAACCTCAAACCAAATCAAACCTTCAAAACCCTAAATAACTAAAATGGCAGAACCATCATAACAAAACCCCTCATCTCCAAACATAACTCCAAAGGAAGAACCTGACACTCAGGAACGACTTGAAAGCCCAAATCATTTCTTACCTACAGATCAGGTTGATTTCACATTTGATGAAATCACCTTTGCCACCAATAATGAGGTTGCCCTACTATACCCCTCACATCCAAACTCCAAATATTTCAAGATTGTCTTAGACTTTATCTCAAAATGTTGTCTAAAAGAAGCATTCACTAGAGCACCCAACCAATATGTCGAATAATTAGCTGAGTTCTGGTTTACTACAAAAAACACTAGAAGGTTCTAAGATATGGGTTTCCACTCCTACAAGGGGTATTAGAGGAGAAATAGGGGTAAACACCTTTAGAAATTCTATTAAGGCTAACTACTCAAATGAATATGTTGCATCTCCCTCCTTTATAATAGTTAGGTTGTGGTTTTCATCAATTGGGTACAATGGGGATATAGGGGCTACATGAACCCTTAAGAAGAGTCGTCTTCTTCCTAGGAGGAGATTGCTGATGGCTTAAATCATTAAGTGTCTAGGAGGTATGACAGGTGGGCTAGATCAAATTTCAAACAAGGATGTTACCATCTTATATTGTTTAGCAAATAGGGTGAAACTTGATTTTGCTAGGATAATTTGGGAAGATATAATCCACAAGTTGAACAAGAAAACAAAGGAAAAGTTTATTCCCTACCCTAGGTTTATATCTCTCCTTCTGGAATACATGATGCCTGAGTATGATCATGAAGACCTCACTATCAATCCTAGTCAAGTCTTCAGTGCTCATAACTGGGCACTAAATGCAAACCAACCTGAAGGACCTCCCTTCACTGACCACATGAAGGCCATCTTCAATATAGATGTGCCTGTGGAATCCCAAGCTCCTACAGCCTCCTCAAAAACTAAGATAAAGGTTCCTCAAGGCAAATAGCCTGGAGCTAGAAGTGGAATCAGAAGAAAACAATCTTCAAAACACACATTTGAGTCTAAGACTAAGGCATCCAAATCTAAAACTGGCCAATCAGATAAAGAACCTCAGTCTAGTTCGGCCATAGACAAAAACCCAATCCATCCTTCAGCTTCCACACCAGTGGTTGATGAAATACATAAAGAGGCACAACAAGAAAATGGTGGCCCAACATATTTAGGGGCTACCAGTGAAGAAGGAGCTGACCCTTAGCTCAGTAGTCGTATGTCAACATTTATTATTATTAAACCTATTTATTCAGCTTTTTTCATTTTCACTCTGAGTCTGCATCAGGATGTGATGCTTTAGCAGATTCCAAGCTGAAGCTGATCCTGGAATATATGCTCCTAATGACTTCATACCTAAACAACATGGTGTGGATGAAGGAACCCAAAACTATTCACTTGATCACATATTTGCAGGGACTAATCCAAATGTTCGTGTAGCTCAAACCAAATCTATTGGAGATGGGTTGAAAACTTCCCACACTGACTTATGTACCAATGAAGAGGGAAGATCTGATGAAACTTTAATGGAAATAAAGCTAGAAGATCTATCAAATCTTATGCAAGACACAAGATCTACTTGCTTGACTCTTGACTCTCCACAGGATGAGCCTATCATTGTATCATATGAGAGTAAAGAGAAGGAAACTAAAATATATGAAGACACTCATACCACCTCTCATGATGGACCTAAAGACACTTCAATTCCACGTCCTCCATCTCCTAAATTAGTTTAAATTCAAGAGTTGATGGCTCAGGTTCACTTACTTCAGTCTCAAAAGGATAAGCTAGAGCAACAAAAAGCAAAGGATGAACCAGAAGTTGCTTCCCTTAAAGCTAGGCCCTCATATCCAGATATCAACCAGCTTACTAAACTTCTGGTATCCTCTTTGAAACCTGAACTATCCAAACTCTTAGCCTCGCATGACTTTTCCAACTGCTTACCCACTGAACTGAAAGAACTTCCCTCCAAAATCACTGAATTATATAGGGAAGTTAAAGAGCTAAAGAAGCATGTTCGAGACATGGAAATTGAACTACTTGGGGACTTAAAAGAGATCCTAAAGAAACTGGAGACTTTCACTTCCACTGTCTCTAGTCTTACCTCCTAGGTGGCTGAACTAAAGACCCTTTAATGGGAACTTCCAGCAGAGTTTCTTGGTCTAGCAAGCCAAATCTCTTCAGTTCAAGAAAAGCTCAAGACTTTGGATACACTTCCAAGTCTTTTACACAAGTTCACTGATACCTTGAACAAGTTTTCCTTTATTTTGGAAAATGCATCATCTAAAGCTACAGACAAGATTGCTCCTTCTGTAGGTAACGCAAGTTCATCACCTGCTAAGGGGGAGAAGAACACAAATCAAGCTACAAAAAATGCTGATAATGCAAACCTAAACCAACAACCAACAACCACAACTCCACCAACTACATCATTTCAATATACTCTCTTTCCAAAGAGCAAAGGCAAAGAATTCATGTCTTCTAAAGATGAAGAGACTAAAAGTGATTTTGAAGATGATCATGCCAATCCAGCTGAGACTACAATTGAATCCTCTAAGAAAAATAAGTTGAAGAAGTTTAGTTTTATCACTAAAGGTGGTGAAAAAATTCACCTTACTGCTAAGAAGATTGAAGAACAAAAGAGGATTGAAGAAACTCTCAAAGCTGAGTTGGCCAAGCAAGAAGTAGAAAAGGTAAAGAGTGAACTGGTGGATCTCTTGGGCATTGATGTAGTGACACATTACTATAATAAGAAGTTTATGTATGCTAAATACTATGACAAAGTGTTGAAAAGAAGAAAAAGTTTAAAGATAAAAAACTGTGATGTTCTCATAACAAAGGGCCCCATCACATTGAAAATATATAGGGAAGATGGGTTAATTAAAGTAATTTTAAATCTCAAGGTCAGTGATCTGCATCCATCTGAATGGAGGGAGGTAGTATAAGCTTGTCCCAATAGAAAGGAAAAAGGATGGAAGACCATCTATGGGCTAATAAAGACAAGCATGGAATACCTTGTTTAAACAAAAAAAAGAACTAAAAATGGACTTTAGCAGACCCCTCAAAGAACAAGATCCTCTAGACGAGCTAAATGATTTAGCTAACAAGAAAAGGAAAATAGTTGATGACCTTAAAGACCACGTCAGGTCAACCAAGAAACATAAGTCATCAGTTCAGCATGAAAAAGAGGTCCATTGAGCAGCTAAGACAATAAATGTTATGATCTTTTGTATTAACTTTATCTTTTGTATTTGTAATATAATGAAAGTTAATAGAAGTGGTTATTAGTTTATGCTGTTTAATTTATATCAGTTATGTAAGAAGAAGTTGTTTTGCTCACTTACAATTGATTTTAACTTAGGCTATTTGTATATTTAAATAGGGGGAGATTGTTAGGATCAGTTCATGAGCCCTTCAATCTTTCAGTAGATTTAAACATTAAATCCCCTAAGTATTAATCAAGCTGATGAAAGTTTAGCTTGAGTTGCTAAAGAAAGTTCAGCTCTAGTTCTGCAGGTACTTAAAAGATCAAAGATCATCTTCAGTTCAGTTTATGTGGCGGTTCAAAAACTAAAGACAAGACCTTAGCAAGAGCATTAGTTCAGCATGATTGATAATTCCAAGCTGAACAATGTCTATCTCCTTAACAAAAGATTGAAACAAAAGGTTTCACTTCTAGAAGGTTTACAAGGCGGGGAAAACATTGCTTTATGTCAAAAGGAATAAAGCAATCTCCTTAGGAATAGATACTTCTAAAGTTGGTGTAGAAGTACAAGAACTTTCCTTAAAGGACTGTACCTGGAACCTTAGAGCACGTCTGCATTAAATGGTATTTTAACCACCCATTGATGCATGACATGTTGTTAGGAATCGAGAAAAGACTCGGTCAGTTCCAAAGTTGTAATTGTATAACTCATAGCGTAATATTTGGAAACTTATTAAGCTAACCGGGTCAACAAAAGTCATCCTTATGTTGACCGGCTAATGCAAGGTATAAATACCCCTCTCTATGCCTTAGAGAGGGTTGGTTGTTTATTTGGTCATTCACAAAATACATTTTCCTTTCTTTCTCTCTCTAAGTGCTACAACCCTCATTTCTCTCTCTAAACTTTATTTCTTGATTAGTTGTTAAGTGATTTGATACTACTACAATTGGTATCAGTCGCCATGGGGTGATATCATGAGTTTGTGTGCGTTTATATCTTGGTTCGATATTTAGTTTTAGTTATTTATTGGTTTCTTGTGCTTCATAATTAAAACCCGAATTTTTGTGTTTAAAAGTCTTAAAATTTGTGTTTTTAAGCAAGATATGGGCCTAAGATAACTAGTTGTAAAAGAAAAATCAAGGTAAAACGTCAAAAAGGGTGAGTTTTTGGTGATCTTTTGTGAAAAGTACTTTTTTATTTGAAGGAAGCGAAATATGTTTTGAAGGTAGCGAAACATGTTTTGAATCTAGCGAAATATGTATTCTAGCAAAATGTGTAAGCAAAATATGTATTACAGCGAAATATGACAGTTGACCTCAAGCGAAATATGTCATTTCTTGGAAACAAAACTCTGCTTAATTTTTCTTAGGTCAAGCGAAATATGTCTAAGCGAAATACTTTCCCAAGCGAAATATGTTTCTATGCGATCTATGACAGGTTGCTAGTTCAAGCGAAATACATAGTTGTGTAAGACGAAACTCTATTTAATTTTTCTTATTTCAAGCGAAACATTACATATTCAAGCGAAACATTACAAAATTCACAAAAAGATTTTTCTACGGTTTGTCTTACTTTGTAAAATCCCGCGAAATACTTGGATTTCTCGGTTTTAGTGAAGATTTGTCAAATCTCGTGGAATATCAATCTTATTCACCAACAACAACAACTCTTAACATAATCCTCCTTTATCACTGTTCGATCACTCGTTAATCATTTCACTTTTTAAATAATTCAAGATGACTACTTTAGCAGAACACATCATGCTTTGCTAGAGCTAAGAGCCGTCCTCCAATGCTTGAAAATCAATGTATGATTCATGGGCAAGTCGTATACGACTATTCATCAAAGGGAAGAAACATGGTAGGATGATGCTTGATTCAATTGATAATGGTCCATTGGTTTATCCAAATATTGAAGAAAATGGGCAAACTAAACCTAAGAAATACTCCAAACTCACTGAAGCACAACAACTTCAAGATGATTATGATGTTCAAGCAACAAATATCATTCTTCACGGTATTCCACCCAATGTGTATGCACTTGTTAACCATCAAGAGGCAGCTAAGGATTTGGGATAGAGTCAAGATGATAATGAAAGGCACTAAATTATCATACCAAGAACGTGAATGCAGGTTGTATAACTTGTTTGATAAGATTGCTTTTGTTCTGAGTGAAACACTATATGAGTACTACTGGAGATTCTCTCAGCTGATCAATGACATGCATACTATTAGGGTGACTATGCAACAAGTTCAAGTCAATACCAAGTTTCTGAATGCTCTTCTATCAGAATGGAGCAAGTTTGTCACTGATGTGAAGTTAGCGAAGAGTTTGTATACCACCAACAATGATCCGTTGTATGCATACCTTAGTCAACATGAATGACTTGCTAATGAATTTCATATTAGTCGTGAAAGATATCCAGATTCTCTTGCTTTCGTAGCCAACTCTCCAACTTTATACAATCCATCTCAGTCACCACAACATTCAGGTTATTCAATGTATCTACCTCCTCAGCAATTCACACCAGTTCATGCAGCACCCATTCATCATCAACACCATCATACTCTAGTAAATCCACAACAACATTCAGTTTCCCCTCCACCATTCATATCTCCTTCAATGACACAACAATCTCAAGCTGAATTTCCTCAATTAGACTCTAGTCTCGTTGTGCATATGTTTCAGCAAGGAAAAGATCTGATTGAATGCATCAACAAAGCAATGGCATTTCTGTCTGCTGTTGCATAAAGGTTTCCACCATCAAACAATCAACTCAGAACATCGTCTATCCTAGAAATCAAGCAACCATTCAAGATGGTAGAGTCATCATTCAACAAGTTCAAGGAAGACAAAATCAAAGTTATGCTGGTACAGAGGAATTGCTACAAATTCAAAGGGAAATGTTGCAGCTGGTCAACCAAGAGTTGTGAAGTGTTATAACTATTAAGGAGAAGGGAATATGGCGAGACAGTGTACTCAGCCAAAAAGGCCAAGGAATGCTGCATGGTTTAAGGAGAAATTGATGTTAGCCGAAGCTCGGGAAGCGGATCAGATATTGGATGAAGAGAAACTTACATTTTTAGCAGACCCAGGTATATCAGAAGCTCTAGTTTCTCAGCAGACAATCCCTAAGAATTCAGCTTTCCAGACAGACGAATTAGATGCATATGACTCGGATTGTGATGACTTATCCTCAGCTAAAGCGGTTCTGATGGCAAATCTCTTAAGCTGTGATCCTGGAGTTCTCTCTAAGGTATCATATTTTGATTCTTATCCGAATGATATAATTTATTAGGATGTGCAAGAGATGTAGTATTCTGAACAAACATATGTGGATGTTTTTGAAGATAATGAGATACATAATGGTAGTAATATCATTCCGTACTCTCAATATCTACAAGAGTCACAAGATTCAGTTATTCAGGATACTAATCCTTCTACACCTAATGATTTATTCGTGTTATCCTTTGTTGAACAAATGACTGATTACGTAGCTCATTTAGATAAGGAAAATCAAACAAATAATATGGTAAATGAATCATTAACCGCTGAGCTTGAGAGATACAAAGAACGAATCACCATTTTTGAAGAAAGACTTAATGTAGATTTAAATCAAAGGGAAAAATTAATAGATTCTCAAATGGATGATTTAATTCACGATAGAAATGCAAATATTGTGGCTTTTCAGCAGGAGATCGATACACTTAAAGAAACTCTTTCTAATAATGTCAGAGAAAAGGAGTCTTTATCAAAAACGTTAACTGTTCTCAAAACAGAGTCTAAAGAAAAAGAGTCTAAGTACATTAACAAGGAAATTGTTTTAGAAAAACAAAATAAAGCACTAGAGAATATTATTTGTAAGATGTATCGATCTACGCAAGCAATGCATATACTAACGAAACCACAAGTTTTTTATGATGACACTCATAAACAAGCTCTTGGTTATCAAAATCCGTTTCATCTTAAAAAAGCTCAACGGATTCAACCAACATTATATGATGGTAGTGTTATTGATAAAGAACATGCTGTGATTTTTGTGATTGATAATGAAGAGACATTGATTTTGGAAGAAGAAAGTCGATCAAAGATGCTTGATAAACAAAATGATCTAATTTCAATAGAAAAGAAGATTAAGGTTTCTTTAATTGACTATTCAAAATTGAATAAGATTAAAGAAGATTTTGGTAAACGTTTTGTTACTAAAAAAGAATAGTCTACAGAACAAACTTTCTTGTTAAAATATCTGTCCCTTTCTGAAACACCCGTTACATCACATACACCTGTTAGAATTGAAGCTCCTACTGAACTTCCTAGCTAAGATTGGTAAATGAAAGTCATAAAAAGCTAAAATATCAACTGGCCAATTTTGACAAAGTGGTGAAAAAGAGACTAATATATGATGTTATTACTACGGGGTCTTGGGGTTTTAAACATACAAAAGAATGTTTTGTAACTGAAATAGTTCCTTTTTTAAAAGTTTTAAAAGACACATTTAATGCGTTTGATAAAACTCTTCTAGATGAAATTACTGAAGTTTAAACTTTTTTTTTACCAAATGAAGGCTGCTGTTGATTAGTGTTCTATAAACAAGAGCGTTTTTGAAATTTAAATCAAACAACTTAAGATTGATAATGATCAACTCTTGAACCAAATCATGTCTTAAAAAATTATGCATATTGTTGCAAATTCTGTGGATATTCTTGATGTGAAAAAGTCATGTGTGAATAATTGCAATAAGTGTCTAAAACTTGAGACTGAGCTTTTCAAAAAGAAAGATTTTATTAAAAAAGAGGCTTACGATAAACTTGTCAAAAGTTATTCAAATTTAGAAAAGCATTTCATTTTATTGGAATTAGCAACTCAACTTAATCAAGAGATTTTCACACCTAAACCCCATTGACTTTGAAGATATGGTATTTGTTAAATCTGTCAAGTTGCAAAAAAAAGCATCATAGACTCTCTATCACCCGCTTTCAGCGCGTTCCTCGATTACACCGAATAACACAATGCTCAAATCAAACCACACAACACAGTGATAAGTTTCCAACAAACTTATACAACTTGACGCTGCACACACAGGCACTCGCTTATTGAACACGCAACTTACAACTCCTAGCTTATACTCTACACGGAATCCGAACGGATCACATGGTTTGAAGGATCTCGAGGGTAGGCCCCGGAGACAGAAGAGAGGGAGACGAGCGGGTCGGGGATGCAGAGGACAGGTGAGTGTCTTCTTAGCGCCCGTCGGGGCTGAGCTGAAGTCAGGGCAGAAGTCACAATGTAGGATAGACTCACTAGTATGGGAGAAACCGCATCTCAACCTCACTCCAAGATCTAGTGTATTAGGAGCGCGATCAAGCTATACTCTCTAGAGACACATTAACACGAGTGAAATAGCACGCGCAAACGAGATGGACAGTCGAGCAGGCACTAGTAGAGACTCACCACTGTTCTGGACCGAACACTACGCTATTCCATCGTACATGGCGAGACACAGGCATCCCCTGGTACAACGATGAGGAGCAGCACTCACGGTGAGCACAAATAACGCACATATCGCGGGCGAGACATCTAGAACACGACTTATCCTGAAGAGATAACAAAGCTGACAACATACGCAGCCAATGGATTTCTCTCAGTGATCGACATCACACTCACTATAGACGAAGCGCATAGAGAGTGAGTGTGCGAGTGCAGAATAGGTAACTACATTTCTGTCGAGCATCTGCACAATATATGATCAATCGCAACACACAGCAGAGCTATACCATAACTCACGAAGGAACAGAGGATACAACAACGTGCCAAACCTTTCTTATATCTACTTTTGCTGCACAACGATAGACAAAGTACACTCAGTTTGCCACTAGTGCTTAAAATACACGACAATATATATACACTTCTTAATCTCAACTATACCTCCCGCAATAACAGGTGAGACAATCTGAGCCAACTTTGCACAAGACGAGTCAGCAAAACAACTGACGTACATATTTATACGTAAACACTCCTATGAGAAGGGATGTAAATACAGATCGAATTTAGGATCTGGGTGAGTGAGATAACTGTCAATGTTTTACGACTCACGCAGAGCAGACAAGCGTGATAGATGGCTGTCGCCAAGAATCTGTCAAAGCCATCGACATAGAACCTACTTTCTCAGAGAGCTACTACTGAAGAGAACCGACTGGACAGGTAGTCTATAGAATACGTTGTTGTAATCTTGTACATTATTTTGTAGTGACTAAAACTGTACTTATGGCTTCATATTTATAACTATATGCTTCACATTCGGATATATAACCTAACGCACTTTCTCACTTTCTCCCAAATTTTTCCTAGAACTTAAATCGAATTGAGACCTAAAATCTCAACGGATTTGAAATTTTTGCTCGGGGAGAAAAGTGAATTATTATGAATAATCTGAAATAAAATGTGATCTGTAAACGTCAAGAGTAAGGCTCCGCCATATGTGCTAAACTTTTTCGAATATCCGATGCACATGTTGAGGGGAGCAGTTTCATCAAATTCAAAACAATCAGATGACAATGACAAGGCTTTGATATCTATATCACAAGTACCTTGATTGATTTTCAAATGGTTTTATGGCGAAGGTGAACTGTACCAAAAGAACGACCCTGTATTTACTTTATCGGAGTTATAAGGATGGTATGGTTAGGTACCTAGTCCCCTACGATCCCTCGCCAGAGTCGGAGGGATCTACCCAGGGGACAATCCACTAGTTATGAAGATGTCCTTAAGTAGGATTACAAAAGAGTTATGTGTGAGAATAAAGGGACTAGTGCGACTCTGAGAGATAGAGCTAGTACTCTCTGAATTAAACCCAACAAGGTACATAGTAATGAAGTCTTGTAAGCACTGAAGGGGTTTTGAAGATGAAAAAGAAAATGTTAAGATAAATGTGTGAAAAGAAACAAGCAAGCCCCCTTAAACATTAGGCATAGAACCGGTCACAACATATGCTGTCAGAGAATCACGATGTTGATTGCTAGACATTGAAGACTATTTATCATGGACCTATGATAAACCGCTTAGCAAAACTAACCCCTCCTCCACAACGTAAAACCCTCCCTAGGCCACGTCAGATCCCTCAAAATATTCTGTTTTCCAATTTCTCCACAAATATGATAGAGATCCTTACTATAACATATTGCTATCGTCTCTCACATCACCCACATCTCCCTACTCTCTCTCACCACATTCGTCTCTCTCAACATATCACCCACTCTCTCAGACACTTCCGAGCTAGATGATAATTTAAAAGGTTCAAGGGTGGCAGGCAGTCCGCTCCAAATGTTACCCGCTCCCCAAGTGCCAGACTCAACTCTCCCCGACTAATACCAAAAATACTACAAAAACCAAAAATGCACTATTGAGTCCTAGAGCCATGAGATCATCCAAAGAATCGTTAGACATAATCAAATGTGCTTGTTTTCTTCTTTCTCACCCACGTGTCGACAACAAGTAAAGATTTTAAAGAGTCCATCCGCATTATCCTTTTGGTATTGCCTAAGAACAACCGAGTGATACGAAAGTGTATTCACAAATGAAGAAGGAATAATCCTTCTAGAGATAGGCCCCAACAATAAAACAAAAAGACGCTTGGTAGGGTGACATGTGAGATCCTCTTCGAGGAACAAGCTTTGTGACAAACAGGAAAGAAAATCGATGGTAAACTGGAAAGAAAAAAAACAAGTGCGATTACTTCTTTATATGAACAAACTTGTTCCACAGAAGTGAAATTTAGAACGACTTAGTTTTTTTGTTTGAAATTTTTGAAAAAAAAAAAAACCTTTCTTTTCGCATGTGTTCAAAACAAAAACAACGAATTTTTTTTATCTATTCCTATTTTTTTTCTAGCACTAATCGAATGTGTATATCATTCCAAAGAAAAAAAAAAATAAAACAAAAGTGGTTTTTTTGTTTCCTTTTTTCCCTGTGCCTCGTTCCTCCCTTTTCTTCTTTATTTTTCCCCTGGTTTAAAGATGAAAGACACAAAAACAAATAAGCACAGAGTCAGTGTTATAAGCCCTATATATTTCCGAAGCAATATGATATTGTGTGTGCAAAAAAAAACAACACCCACTATTAATCGTGGTGGTCGAATAACAAAAAAAATACTAAATACTTTACTTGTTCCTTCCTTACAACAACCGAACAACACAGCCCCCAGCTCTAACACCGACTAAACACACACTCTAACACCCGTCCCCTGTCTGTCGACCCCCCCCCCCGTCCACCCCTTTCCCCTCCACCCCCACACTTGAATGCCCCCTCACACGCCCCACCACACCTCCCCCCCCCCGCACCCCCCCCCCCTCACCGACGCCACCGTCCACCCCCACCCCCCCTCACTATCGCCTCCATCACCCCCGTACGGTCGATTGATTAATCCCCAAACACTTGATTTCTATTTTCCATTCAAAACATTTCCCCCACCCAAAAACACCACTAAAAATCACAAACAACCACACCCAAACACGAAAAATAAACAACCACAACCCAAAACCTCAAAGAACCCCCAAAAAACATCAGTACCAACCACACCCACCCCCTTCCCAGACGACACCCAACCAACCACGGTTTTCCTCACTATCCCTTACCCCTCGAGTCCTCGCAACTCAACGCCGACCCCCATACCTATCACGCCTCACCCTTGACCACCCAGCACCCCCTACCTACCTCACCCCGACCCCCCACACGACGCACCCCCACACCAAACCCACCCCCACCCACCACACCCCACCCACCCCTCAAACACACATCCCACACCATTAAACCCGCTCCACTATCGGAAATCCCCGAGAAACCCAAACCCCCAACCGTCCCACCACGAACCCCCCCCCCAAGGTCCACCCGCCCCCACCTACCCCCCCCCCCACCACCCCCCCTCCCTACCCTCCGTTCACGGCCACGACCCCCACCCCTTCCCACCCACCCTCCAACCACCCCTACCACGCCACACCCCCCCCCCACAACCCACCCCATCCCACCCCACCCTACCTCCCACATCCAACACACAACCTTTCACCCTATTCCCCACCAACCCACCTCACCCCCTCTACCCCACCCCCCCCCTTACACCACACCACCTCCCCCTCCCTGAGCGCCTCCTCAAACCCCTTCAACAAACGCCCTACAGCCTGCCACACCAACACGAGACACAATGTTGACCCGTAGTCTAAACTTTCTCCCTATGGAAACAGCAATATATCCCCCTCGGCCCCGTTACTCCACCCCGCTGCCCTAACAGCTATGTGATGGCTGCAAAAATCAAATTAACCCCCCTACCACCTTATATATCAGCGATTACACAAACTCAACAAACCTGACCTCACCCCAACAGTAAACCTGACAAACCACACCAGAAACCACATCATCCAAGCACCCACATCATCAACCCCACCCAACATCCACAAAACAGAACAACCCCCAACCAAAACACAACACCCATTCTCACACCGAGATTCTCACCATGTTGACCCCACCCCGACTTCGTCTCAAACACAACACAACAACCTACTACTACCGCTACACTCACACCCCAGTAACCTTCTTACACCAATAAACACACACACTCAGTCCCTCACAGGACCGAGCCACTTCCTGTACGGAAACTTCCTCACGGACCCGAGGTGTAATCCAAACCAGTCCTCGGTCGAAATGACAAAGGCCATATACGCCCACGTAAGCGTTATTGGCTACTGATTTATTACCCAGATCAAGCAAAAGATGAGATGAGTCCACCTTGTTTCCACACAATTGCCACAACACTTGTTTCCTTTCCCCGTGGAGTCAATTAATTCCACTCATCACACCACCCAATGCTCACACTCAATGCTTATTCCAAGTAAAGAAGAGAACATCATGGACCAACCGTTGAATAAGACCTCTACAAAAAACACACGGCTTGTTTTAAACAGCTTCCTCCATCCAAGGGGTAGCTTTCCGGCAAAAAAACCCACAGAGCATTCGAACTCTCAAGACCCACACCTCCACGAGGCCGCCATGATGTGTTTCCAGACAGGGTCCAAAACCAATTATACACAAGAAGAGGTGTATAACGAGCAGTGGCACAGCAACTACCCTAATGCAACACACTCCAGCAGATAGCTACTACATCACATATTCAGCTCTACACCCTCCACAACAAAAACCCAGTATGCATCCCTCTCGACCTACCGCGAGGACTGATGCACACAAGCACCAGCTCCCAAGCACCACAAACCCGGATGCAAGTTCTTAAGGAACAAAAGAAGACGTTACAGCCGGAAGAGAAAATTCAGGCCTTTCACACATACAAGCCTGGTTAGCTAAGAAAGAACAGAAGTCACTGAATAAGAATCAAAGTATACGAAGTCTGTACACCTAAAGCTAACCAAACGCATAACAACAACTCATAGAAGCTAACAATCAAAATTTTATTATCTATGGGTGACCATCCCTTAGACGTTTGGAGATTGTGAGAAGGAATAAGAAAAAGACCCTCGTCACCAAGCTTATCTTATATTTAGCATAGCTCATAGTTTTTATTAAGTAATCGTATGATTTATGGGTCGGGCCTCGGTCTTTACCCACTTAAACCACACATAGCCCCTTATATCAAATGGGAGCATTTTTTGTAAGAACTATTTTAAACAGACCTCTCCACACATGAGAGGGTGATGGAAGAAATCATTTGACAACACACACTTTAGTGTTGTTAATTATATTAACTCTCCATCTATCTCTCTCTCTCTCTCTAACTCTCTCTCTCTCTCTCTAACTCTCTCTCTAGTTCATATTTGTGTGAAATTAGGAACCTACACTATTTGTAATTAAGCTAATTGAATATCTAAGCACATGTGCCATGTACACTATTCATTTGTAGCTAGTTTTTCGAATTATGCCTAACTAGAACTTTATGCCAGATTCTGCACTAAAGATTACGAAAATTGCTTCTTACATTGCATATAGACATAGAGTTCACTTAATTTACAAATGTCACATAACATCTGTAACTTTTCGAGTATGGGAATATACTTAGGAATAAGAGTTCAATAACTTGTCAAGTATATTATTAAATGTGTTAAAACTAGTCACCTAAATATTTCCAACGATTTAATCTATTTTCAACAACACGTTTAAATATTTTTAACAACTTGCTTTGTTTAACCTTGGGTTGGTTAATCAAAAGAAAAGATTGAATTAATACATTAGTAACTAAGAAAAAGAAAATGCTTGTGCTTGCATGGTTCTAACATACACACATAATTATATTTTTCTAAAAACATATAGTATTTTACAAAATATGTGTGTTGTATAAAAATTGTTAGAAAACTCATATATATACTCATAAAATGTCAAAAACTATGTATATTATACATAACAACAAATAGTTTTTCGCACAAGTAAAATTTACGACAATCTTGGAATAAGAAATTAACTTATCATTATTCATCAACCTCACCTTACAACTAATCTTTGGATTAATGGAACACACTATTTAAATGTTTATTTATTTTCTTTTAAATGAGTGTTCGTGAGGGTCAAGAAAGATTTCGAGAATATATCAATTCATTATTCAAATTATGATTGATATCTTTATTGAATCTAATTGACAAGTTTTCGTGTATGGACATGAAATTGGATTCTTATTTGTTTAGCTTCAAGACTATATCAATATATAGAGATATTATCTTGGATCTACATACTCAATCACACTAGATTGATATGAAAATAATTACATCCTTTTCTAGATGAAAAGAATATGCATCGGATCATAACTCACACTTTTGTTGATGATGCCATATTGAGTCTACTTGTCCAATGGTTGTGTTCCAAATATTATACTAATATGTTTAATACACGCATCAAATACACAATGAAGTAGGATTGACGACTTGGATGTTTCGTCCGAAATATTCAAGCAATTTACATTGCAATGCAATTGGTAAATGTGTCATTTCCGAAAAACCAAACACGAGCAAACTAACAATATATGTAAACTTTGCTCATACAACATAAAAGCACAACTCATAGCTAAAATTCACTTTTAACTAAATTCTAAAATAAAAATAATATTCTTGTTTATTCACCTAGGATAACATGATGTTTGGGAAACATTATGTTTAATGATTTTATGGACTTGTCGTATTAAACGATTGATAAAGGATAATATATATCCTATGCATCTTATTTTCTTCGTATCATAAATGGCTGTGTTACAAGAAAATACACTACATATCATTTGAAAAATATAAGTTATTAGAATTGAAAAATAACCTATCAAAATATGTATCAATGCATAAACAAGTAAAAATACATTTATTCAAATACTTATTTAATTATGATATACAACATTGATAAGAATATTAATTTTAGAGAAGTATATTTAAAAAAAATATGTCTCTTTTCAAACATTTATCATTAAAGAATCACAAACTCAATTAAGATAAATAATATTGATGAGATTCACTTCACATGGCATGAAATGGAGAATTCTTAAAACACTCTCAATATAACATATGTAACATCCGGAAATTTTCGGAATTTTAAATGACTGTTCCCTTTGACTTTTTGAGTCTGACTTGACTTTTTGACTTTTGGTCTTTTATTGTTACATAAAAACGATTACCGCGTAACTGGTAATGTTTCGGAACATATTTAAATAATAAATCGTAGTTATTATTACATATCTCTCATGTGCAAATTTATTTTTAATTTACATCTTGCTTACACTAATCTTGGTGAATTCCCACACATCTTGATTTAGGATTATGTGAACCGAATTAAAGTATGTTAGTTGATCATGTTAGGATCCCTCTATGAAAAGACAATACAAAGTTTATCTTTGCTACATCTTCATTAGGCAAATATAAAGATTTTATTTTGTCTACATATATGACTACTGGAGAATCTATTGCACTAGAAATTCAATTTGACCTAACGGTTGAATTGCTTCCAGGAGTGAAGTTGGGTTCGGTGTATAACCCGTAAAAATGGTCGTGTTTAGCCTGAATTGAGCACATCACTAGTGACAGTCCTATATTCATTCTCTTATTTATTAAATGACTCTTCCTAAATATGCCCAATGATATTATAACATCGATAAACTTTGTATCTCATTAGTATACACACCCTAACACGTAGAAATTAGGCTTTTCCTTAGTCAATCTAGACAACATCGCTGGCATCCTCACCAAACCACTCAAACGTGAACCGTTTATTTTTTTTGTCTAGGTCTAGGAATGATGAAACAAATCTCATAAACGTGTCATTCTCATTTTAATAGTCTTGTTACTATTAAATACATTCTGATAAATCTCGACAACTTAATCATTTCATCCGAAATGTTTAAGCATTTTTAATTCGCGAAATGCAAATTAAAATGTCACTTATTGTTCATGTCTAAGTCGTTTCACAAAAACCTTAATCATGCCTCTATTATTATATAGATGGTTAATATCTTCCGTCCACATTTCCGTTACCACCTTTAAGACAACCCCGTACCTCGTTGTGTGATTGTTCTACGAACAATCGCAATATTCGAGAAGAGCTACATAACTTCGCGGATGAAGTTCATCGTATGCTAACCGTCATCCATCATGAAATTGTCAAGCTCATCGCTTCCGTCGTTATTTCTCTTCATTTATTCTTTTTATTCCCCAACTTATGTCCGGATGAGCATGAATTAAAAGGGAAGGGAAAACACACATCTTCACATATATCCTTTAACGAACACTCTCACGAACTCACATAGGCGATTCTTATTCACTAGAAACCATAAGATACACTTCTACCATACACTCAAACCTCATAACTTTTATTCACTCTTGTTAGTGATCACTAGTTCTAGTACATCCCCAAATCACCAAAAGTGAAATGAAAAACCAAATCATCCTTACTACTATCAACCTCGATTCATCCACCTGTCACTTTCACAAGAAGATTCACCATGTAACCATTCCCCACAAGTGAATTTCGTAATGAAATGCGTCTCATCCTTATATCTCGACACTCATAAGCATGTGTGCCTATGTTGTCAAAAGCAAGTGAATTTCGTAATGAAATGCGTCTCATCCTTATATCCCGACACTCATAAGCATGTGTGCCTATGTTGTCAAATGCAAATGAATTTCGTAATGAAATGCGTCTCATCAAATCATTTCCATTGTTTAACAAGTGAAGAACACAAAGAAGATATTAAATCTTCAAAGTGTTGTTAATTCATCACAATATCGTGTCTTTCATTTGTTTATTTTCGCTTTTGAGTAAGTGAAGAACACAAAGATGATATTCAACCATCAAAGAAACCAAAAATCACCATCATACCACCAAAACAACTCTTCATTGAATTGACAAATGAAGACACTATAAACCCATCACCCAAGCTTCACAAATCATCTCCTAGTGCTCCAAATGCACCCTCTAAATCTCCATCTACCAAAGACACCTCATCCTCTTCAATTGACTACACACCAAAATCACCAACTCTTTCATCATCTCCTTCCACAAATGGCTAACTAAACCCTTGTAACACTTCCAATAAGCTCAATGTAAATTCATCTACACCAATGCCAAAACCACTCACTTCTCATAATGAACCATCCCAAGAAAACAATCACCCCAATCTAGAATTATCAAATCCTCACATTAAGGACACTCCTACATCACCACAAGTTACCTCACATCCTCCATTTCCTATCTCACCCATCAATTCACATGTTACTCACACTCAATCTCCACCTCAAAGTGACAACCAAACTCAACATACACCACCTCCATCTCTAAGTAGAGAAAGCCTAGTTGATGACATTAATCAACTACAAGACCTATCAAACCTCTTATCCATGCATCTCTCCCAACAACAAAACAACATTCTCTCATCACCTTACTCCCCAAACCTACCAAACACCCAACAAACCTATAGTCAACATCTTCCCTTTCTATTCATGCTCATCCTTCTTCATTTATGTTTCCTTAACAAATCATCCTTATCATCAACATTTAGTTTGACCTAAAGTCTTACAATAATGTTTATCCTTAAACACCCCAAACATGAAAA